>PVHP010019176.1:0-32105 GCA_004024765.1 Zapus hudsonius
GAATTAATTTCAACTTGAATTATTTAAAATTACACAGCCATGAAGCTGAACTTAAAAAAAACTAAATTATTTCTAATAGCAGAATTTTTTCAGCATCTTAATTTGAGTAAAAGAAAAGGTTTAAATAGATTTGAGGGCTTAAATACTTCTGAGGGAAGCGGAGACAGCAAAGCCAGCGTGTCTAATTCACCTAAAAGTAATTAACAAAAAGTAAGTGAGATCAGTATTCCCTCCAAGATCATCATTTAAAAGGAAGCTGATTTATTTGAACTGATTGGGGCTTTCAATCCCAACAGGAATGGAGACGGTTGGTTGTTAAGGAGAACACAGAATCTAAGCTCAATTAAGCAAAATTCTTTCTTATGAAAAAAAAAGTGATTTTGATAAAATAACTGCTCACATGTACTCAAGACACCCAGGAAAGCAAAAGAGAAAATTATTTTTCAAGCTCTTGTTTGAAACTTCAGTCCAAGTTCCAAATGAGAGTTGTCACAAAGAAATAAGGAAACTCGCTTCTGCCCAAGCAAATGAGAGGCATCAGTTGCTTAAAGCTGGGGAGATACAGGTGTGCCACGGGCATCTGGGGACAGGGCGGAGAGAAGCAGCAGGATCCATTGTGGCCAGGGCCTCTGGTGAGCTGTGACCCCCTCCCCCCACCTAAGTTAACAGATTAAAATCCTCAATCCCCAGGATTTCTGTGTGTGTGCACGCATGTGCATGTGTGTGTGCACACACACATGCCATGATGCTTGTAATGAAGATCAGAGGCCAAACCCCAAGTGTGGATCCTTCAGGCCTTGCCGATCATGTTGCTCACTACTCCTCTCTGTAAAAGCCAGGCTGGCTGGCCCACATACTTTTGGGAATTCTCATGTCTCTGACTCCCACCTTGTTGCAGGAGACCAGCGATGACAGACACTTCTGTGTCCATCTTTACATGGCTTCTAGGGGTCTGAACTCTAAACTCAGGCCATTGCACGTGCCTCACAAACACATTTACTCTCTCTCTCTCTGAGCCACCTCCCCAGCCCAAGGACTGGTATAGAGAAAATGTCTGAATGGATTATTGGGGAAACTGAGGTCCCTAGATGACCTCAAATGCCCTTGCCAAAGGAAAGGGAGAGAAGACTATGTGGATATAGCAGAAGCCTGGCCATTGAGCCAAAGAGAAAGTGCTCAGAAGAAGCCAGCCCACCTGTGGGCTCACCTTCAGAGGCAGGTCACCTGGTCCTAAGGGAGAAGGAAGGAGGGTCCAGTGAAATACTATGTGTCAGCCCATCCATAGTATGCAATGTCCCTGCACCCCATTTTGGTCATAAACCGGACTCACCAAGGATGAAGGCCAGGCTGTCAGGACCACACCACCCCAAATCATGCTGCCCTGTGCAGGTCAAGGAGGAGTCCCTTATTCATGGTGAATTTTGCTGTTTGGCACCAGATAAATGTGTTCACTGCTCAGTCAAGCCAGCATGGCCTGGCTTCTCCAAAACTCATGCAGCAAATGGCTGGCTCCAGTTCCAGAACCTTGCTAGGACACAGTGTCACCTGTCAGTCAGGATGAGGTTCCTGAAGGGTCCTCAAAGTGAGCCCCAGGTACTGTCAACCCACCTTTGTGGCTGTATCCCAGCCAACACATACATAGGAGCAGGGAATGGAGTCCCCAGCAAGAGGCTGGCAGTGGAAGGGAATCCAGCCCACGGACACTCACAGCCTTTGTCCCTGAGCAGGGACAGGACACTGTGCCTAAGACATCTGGGACTCCCAGGCGTTGGGGACTTTTTCCAGTCTGTACAAACAACTTTGAGAGTCTCTCCGTGAGCTAGTTGGTAGTGAGCTTACCTGTCAAGCGTGAAGCTCCATAAACCAGATGTGGTAGGGCAGGTAATCCTAGCACTAAGGAGGAGGCAAGAGGATGAGAAGGTCCAAGACATCCTCAGGCACTTAGTGGTTTTGAGGTCAAATAAGACCCTGTCTCAAAAAGGGGAGGGGGCTTAGGTGGTGGGAGCTTGGCAAAAGTCCCTGAGCCAGGGGGCTTCGCAAGGACATCCAGGGACAGAGATACACTAATGCTAGATGGTGCTGTGGTTTACAAAGAAACTGAAGCAAACAAGCCTAAGGGGACAAACAGTGACAGGGATGGCTATTTCAGTAAGGGTGGCTGGAAGAGCCATGATGACATGGATGAGTCTGAATGGAGACCCAAGGGAGGCCAAGGAGTACTCCAGGCTCAGAGGGTGGGGAAAGGGGGTTGGCCTCCATTCTAGAGCCACAGATGGTTCCCCATAAAATCACTAATAACAGCAGCAAGGCGGACTTCCTGTGCTCTCATCCTGCTAGATGGAGGGGCTATGGTGCCACGCAATAAAGAGACCCCTCAGTAATGCCTGGATTGTCACACAGCCCAAGAACAGTCCTGGTCGCTAGGGGAGTCGGATACTCTTAAGGAAGATGTGACAGAAATGGGAAAATGACCTAAACCCCAGAAATGCAGGCTCTTGGGTCCCATCGCAGAGCTGCTCACTGAACGCAGCAGACTGTGCAAAGTGAAATGGTCAGATGCTCCAAGTGTCGATTCTTAAGAACTAGTCGGCACCGTTGTTTTTATTTTTATGTTTTTGAAACAGGGTCACATGTATCCCAGGTTGGTCTCAAACTCATTATGCAGTCAAGCATGACTTTGAACTCCCGAATCTCCTGCCTCCACCGCTCAAGTGTTGGGATTCCAGGCATGGTGGTTCATGCGGTGCTAGTGCTTGAACCCAGGGCTCTGCGCACGGCACGCAAGCACGCTAACCACTGAGCAATACTCTTAGTCCATTTCTTGGCACCAGTGAATATTAAAAAATGAACAACATATTTTCCTAAGCTCACCAAGCTTTTGTTTGCCCATTTCCAAAACATGGAGTAGAAGCTCTCTGTCCCACTCTTTGAAGAAAGCCCTGGAAGGGTGAAACAAAGTGATCTGAAGAAGACTTGAAGTTTCTTCTTGGATGAAAGGACTCTTAAGTGAATGGCAGGGGCTGTATGACTCTGTTGGTAAACCAAAAACGCATGGGAACCGAAGGAGAGCAAAGACTTGGTCTAGGGTTGGCACACCCAGCACCCTGGGCACTTCCTGGCATGAGTTCTGTGCTCTGTATTTAATTGCAACGTGAAGGACCGAGCTGCTGCTCCTTACCCATAATCACCTGGGACAATCCCGGGAAGATGCATCAAGGAATTGAGTAGGTTACTCTCCCATGCCCTTGAGTGCCCACCACGAGAAGTCTAAGCAGAGCCTGCCCTCCAGGCAAAGGACAACCATCTGACTGTCTCTTAGAAGTCTCTTCACCTTCCTCCTTAGACTGACACCATGCCCCATGTGGCTGCTCACTGCACTGATGGGCCAGCGTCTCGACAGGGGACTATTTTTGGCATGGGGTGAGCCAAGTTCCAACGAACCTTGATTTACAAATATAGACCTCTGGCTGGATTGGGCCCATGGTCTAGAAATGCCCATTCTTGCTGTAAGCAAGTTAAAGGGGTCAGATGCAAAGCTAGGGAGAAAAACAAGACTCCAGTTCCTGACACTTCCCATGACCTGTGTCTATAGTTCTGTACATCCATTTCTTCACCCAGGGACTATTTGGTAGTTTATATACCAAGTACAAGAGAGAGAGAGAGAGAGAGAGAGAGAAAGAGAGAGAGAGAGAAAGAGAGAGAGAAAGAGAGAGAGAGAGAGCGCCATTCCCAGAACTCTGTCTTCCCATGGAGCTAATAATGCACTGGGAAAAAGAGATGTTAAATGTGACTAACGAGTTATATGTAATTAACTGCCCACCACTCTGACAGGTAGATTTCTTCAAACCTCAGACCTGGAGCCTTGGCTCCCTAACACCATTTTAACGCACTAGAAACTGGAAGAAGCATCGAGGTTTGGGAAACATCCCTGCCAGGTGGAATCAGCCCCTGGAAAAGGTAGACAAGGCCTTTGGGGGAGACCTGATTCAAGAGTAATATTTCATTGGGGAAAAGATACTTCTCTGAAATAAAAGGATGACGTGAGACATCAGGGCCCCTACCCTCTGGCAAAGTGGCAGATCACACGGGTGGTTGTATATTCCCATGGCCACATTGACCTCCACACGTGGGCAAGGTCTGGGATGGAGGAAGAGCTCTGTGCTGCCCCAGAGATACTGGCCCCACGGTTTCTGGTAGCAGCTTTGGGTCGTGAAAGATAGTTGCCGATGTGAACTTCAATACTACTGTGCCCAAGCACTTGAACGAGAACCCTTGAGGGGAGCAGAAATACGTGCCTGGACACACACACACACACACACACACACACACACACACACACCTGCAAAGAACCCTAACCCATAGCTGAGTGATGGTCTCATGGGGCCTTGGAGTTAATGACCCTGCTCTTCTCAGTAGGGCCAGGCAAAGTCTTCCATGCAGACTGAATCTTTGATTTTGATAGCCTTCAGATCATCCCCCTCTTCCCAGGCTGTCCTCCGACATACCCGGGTATCTGATCTATTGCTAGTTTCATCACTGTGACAAACTACCAGACAGAGAAACATAGGGGAGGAAAGGCACATGCGAGCTCATAGTTCAGAGGGGAAGGCATGGAGGCGGGAGTGGGAGTGTCAGTCCATGGCAGAGGCTTGTCACTTTAACCACTGAGCCATCCTCCCAGGCCCTAAGCATGTTCCTTAAAGTCCTGAACCATCTTCGGGAAGGATATGAGCCTTTGGTCTCCAAGGAACTTGCCCAGGGTTCACTGTCTGTTGAAACTCCAGCAAGGGGCACCATGTGTCATGGAGGTGACCATAGACACGGGATTCTGCTTAGCTCTTACCATGGGTCAAGCCACGAGCTCTTGGCAAGAATCCTCTGTGAGTTTCTGACAGCTGCCAGACAGGTAGGGAGCCCCTCTCTGTCACCTGCTAATGGTGTGTAAAGGAAAGCAACTTTCCCCGCCATGGGGTCACTCTCAGCTGATGGAAAAGCTCTATCCGGAGGCAGTGTGGTGAGATTTTTTCAATCCAATTTCTCTCGAGTGAGAGGCTAACCGGATAAGATCGCTCCCTGTTAACAAGCTGGATTGTGAGTGAAGTCCCGGGGTTGGGGCCAGAGATGAGGTCATGAAATCAAGAGCTTATTCTGCAAAGCAATCCAGCCCAAGCCCCTCGTCCCCCAGCCCTTTTCCCAAGCCTGTTAATCTTGTGTTGAACATGTCCGTCCCCAGACACTTGCTGTCCAGGAATTTAGGCCATCTGTCCTTAAACGGTGAGCGCTCCACGCAGATGTGGGCAGCAGGGGTGTCTTGAGCCTTGGAGGCCTGTCAGTCAGCATCCTCCAGACACTGCAGTGGGAAGAGACGAGGGCCAAGGGCATTTGCCACTGCCTCAGAATCGAGGCCTTGCCAGTGACCCTTCTGGAATCTTGCAAACTGGGCGGCTTTCTCAGATGCCTCTCGCAGAGCTTCAGCTCTGACACGAACCGCAGAGACTGTTAAGCGTGTCAGCATCGTGTTCTTTTCAAGGGTGACAACCAGACTTCCTCTAAGCAACCTGGTCTCCCAAAAGCCAGATATTTTGGGAAAAGCTAGAATCTGTCACATCCCAGTGTCTCACACAGCCTGTGTGAGGTTCTCTGGCTCCCAAGATCCTGACTCACTCATGGGTGACTTGGTGACACGTCCACCATCGGCTGACATCCAGGCCCATCAGAGTCCACGTTAAAGGTCACTCCTTGCTGTAAAATCAAACTCTCCATCGAAACTAACTTAATTTACCTACATTGACAAACCAAATTTTTTTCTTAAAATTAAAAAAATAGAATAAGAATAAGAATAAGAATAAGAAGCAAGTTCAAACTGGTCAACAGTTTTGGAGTGATGCTCGTGGACAGAATGCTAAGTAAAATAAGTCAGGATTCTTTTTTCTCCATCGTGTGTGTGGGAGGTGTATGTGTGCATGTTCATGTGCCATCAGGTGCATGTGTGTGCGCTCATTGTGCAAATGGGTGTGGAAGCCAGGGGACAGCCTCAGGTGTCATTCTTTAGACACAGATCCCCCCTCATCACCCCAAACTCAACAGTGACAGCGGCAGTTACAGCGTATGACCACCAGGTGGCGCTGCTCCTCGCCCTCCCTTCGCTGTCAGCAGAAGAGGCTGAGGAACCTCAGAAAAAGTCCCCATCTCAGAGAGACCCTGAAACCAGCCAGAGGGGCCACAGGGGCCGGCTGAAGGAACAGAGACCCACGATGATGTCCACACTGCCCCTCATAAATACCCTGCAAAGAAACTCCAGGACATGGGAGGTACAGGGGCTGAGCACGGAGCCAGATCGCATCCCAAGAGCAGGTGCAAAGCAAATGGTTGAAGGCTCAGAGCCCAGCCTAGGGAAGGAAGGAATCCTAAAGGTAGACCGCATGTTTACACCCATGAGACAAGGTGAGACCCTGTCAGAGAGTGGGGGAAGAGAGGCAGAGAGAGACAGAGACAAAGAATATGGGACAGACACAAAGAACAGGATAGATAGATAGATAGATAGATAGATAGATAGATAGATAGACAGACAGACAGACAGACAGACAGACAGACAGACAGACAGACAGACAGTAACACCTTCACGGGTTGCCCAGTGGTAACAACATAAATAGAAACTGAGCCTGGCATTCAGAATCAGGGGTTATTCTTCCTAAAGGGGCACCTTTACCTTGTTGCTGTATTTTGGGGCATGGCCTCAGTACATGGTCTCACAATCCTCCTGCCCAGCCTCTGAGCGCTGAGATGATACCACCAAATCCAGCTTCCTTTAGGACAATGAATGAGGTTGTAGTCCCACAAATTATGGCTCTGCCCATCCATCCCGGTAATTGCCCAGGCCGTGGTGGGGTGCTGAACGGCAAGACAGTGACAAAACCAAGGTGGAGGGACCACACTGAGATTCCATTCCTATTCCAGGACAGCGGCCACTGTCTTGTCTCCATTGATACCCAGCAAACACGAGGACCTGAGTTCTATCCCCAGCACCCAAATAATAATGCCTGGGCATTGTCTCTGGCCCCTGTAACCCCAGTGGTGAAGAGGTGGAGACAGGCGGACCCCTGGATCTCGCGGGCTGGCTAGTCTATTCTAATTGGTGAGCTCCAGATCAGTGAGAGTCCCTGTCTCAAAAAAACATGTGGGCATCATTCCCGAGGCCTCTGCACTCACATGTGCATACTTATATACATGCACCTGCATACAACTTGAACACACACACACACAGCACCATTCCAATGACTCCGTCTCCCCCTATAACCACAGTCACAGGAACAGTTCTAATAGTCCAAGGGGTTTGTTCACATAAACAGACCCATCTTTGGAGTCCAGAGGTGTGAATGGAAGCCAGCACTGGGCACTGATGCCCAAGGGCTTATGAGGCACACAGGAGCACAGATAGGTAGCCCTGTACTGCCCACACCCGTTCATACATATCACCCCCTCTCTATCTCTCTGTCTCTTTGTCTCTGTCTCTCTCTGCCTCTCTTCCCCAACTCTCTGACAGGGTCTCCCTCTTTCGTCCTGGCTGGCTTTCACTCTCCTGCCTCAGTCCCCAGAGTACTGGAGTGACAAGCATGGACCACCAGACCTGAGACCCATCTCTTCCCAGTGCCCCTCCCAGCTCAGGAACCAAACCCCCATGGCCTCCCTGTGTCTTCCCTCTCTGTGGATCTGCACATGGGACCATCCTTTGTCCCAGCAATCACGGTGCCCTGTCCACAGCAGCGTGCTTTCTTTCAAATGAAGTTTGTGTGTCTATTCATCCTCAACGTCTTCTTGCTGTTGGAATAGGAAGAGTTCAGGGATGAGGGGCGGAGTGTTGACAAGGAGAAAATGAAAGCCTTTGGAATCACAGTGCACGTGAACAGGAAGCGGGGTGCTCTGTAATAGATACACCTCAGAAGAGCCTTGAAAGGAATCAATGGAGCCTAACATCAAAGGCCCAGAGTTATAAACCAGCGCTGGATAGACACAGAGCAGCCGAAATCATTCAGATGCCTGAGTAATTAGAACACTTTCTAAAGCCACCGGGCCATTGAACTGAAATTGAGCAACAGAGTGCTTATGAAATCCCCAGGAAGATGAAAGTTACCTGACAGATTCTTCTACCTCCTGCCCAGCCCCCAGGGAAGACCTTCAGGGACAGGGACTTGCTTTGTAACTCAAGGCCTGAGTTGAGTAGTTGAGATAAAAAAGACCCTTCCTCCCCCATCATCTCCCCCCACAACACGAAGGGCTGTCTGGAGCAAACAGGACCTCGCTCCCATCCAACTTCCACTTCTTACCAAGAGGGTAGCATCTGAGCACTAGACGCTGTGGATGAACAGAGGCACAGACTTAGATAAAATCAAAATGAGACCTGGGGAGCATTTCCCCCAGGGGTGGCCACTCTGCATCCAGAAGCAACAAGCTACAAGAGGATGTTAACTTACTACCCTGGGAGTGTGGACAACAAGGGCCATTATGGAAATCAGTGTGGACACGCGCCTCAGAGGGTAGACATAAGCTAGGAGATGGCGTAGTGGCCAAAAGCACTTGCTGTGCAAGCCTGAAGACCAGTCCAGTTGGGTACAAGTAGTGCCTATGGCAGTGAGCGGCAAAGTCAGGAGAACCTTGAAGCTCACAGTTAGGTTAGCCTGGTGTTTACAGCGGCAAGCCAAAGGAGACCCCAACTGAAAAACTAAGGTGGAAGGTGAGGAGCAGCACCCCAAAGTTGTCCCCTGACCATGGCGCGTGCACACACACACACACACACACACACACACACACACACACACAAGTGAAAAGTAGGACCTGAGATGTAGCTGAGCTGAGCCTGCTTGCCTAGCACGCACAGAACCCTGGGTTTGATCCTCGGCACTTCGGATTCCAGGTGTGGTGCACACACCTGTAATTCTAACACTTAGGAGATGGACACAGCAGGTGCAGAAATTTAAGATTATCCTTGGTTACCTAGTGAGTTAGAGGCCAGCCTGGGCTACAAGAGACTCTCTCTCAAGAAATATTTGTAAAATTAAAAGAGAATTACCATATGATCCATATGGGGCTGGGGGGTACAGCAAACTGTATAATGAGACACACAAGGAATGGGAAAAGAGATATGAGAAAAAAATTCGAATTTGGCGTGGTCAACATGTTGATGGAAGGAGGAGAAGGATTAGGGTGCTAGGAGCCCGATTCTAGAACAATCCAGACTGAAAAAGTAAGCTGAAGCTGTAAAGAGAAGCCCTTGATTTCAGGGGATGCTGGGCAGGGAGCTCAGTGGAGAGGGAGGGGAGGGACAGTGCACATTGCTGGGATCTGTGGCTGTGGGAAGAGCCCTGCACCACAGGACAGGGCTGGAGGAGAAACAGAAGTAGGGTGCTCTGTGGGTGATAGCCTCTGAGTGTTAAAGTCACTTCATCAGAAACATTTAATATCTTCTCTTCTGTTTACAAAACCACAGTAGCATGAGCCATGGTCACCTTACTGTGCAAGAGCAGGGCAGACCTGATGCCCTTGCTACTGGCCACCAGTGCCTTTGTCCCCTACCCTTGGGTTAACACCCTTGTCCTCGACCTCCATAATGCCAGATTTCAGGTGATGGAAATCACGCAGCCTCTGTCCTTCTGTGCCTGGCTTGTGTCTGCAATTCTCCAATTCTCAGTGTCGGGTAAGAATGAAATGTAAGATGTGAGGGTGATCTGGCTGCGACATCTGTCACCCCATTGATGGCCAGGGTTGATTCGGCTGATCTGGCTGGCTAAGCGGGTGTCCCCTTCCTCCCTCACTGCTCCATGTGCGTCCCTCCTGAAGCTGTGCACTTCTGTGAAGAGGACGACCTTCCCCAAATAGAGGAGGACCGGTCTTCGGTCAAGGGCATACAAGTAGTTGTGCTCCCCTGCTAGAACCTCCAGACAAGTTCTCAAGGTCCATTTGTAGGAGAACATATCCAAATGAGGCGCTGCACGTGGCAGTCTGCCTTTCCTTAAAAAATGTTTAAAAAGAATGAAAAGACCTAGCTATTAAGCCATCTCAAAAGAGAGGAGGGTGGCAAGTCTCAGAGAACAAAGTTGTTTTCTACACATCATAAGTTACAAGAGTAAAAAAAAAAACAATACTGTTCAAAAGACTTGTGGGATGGATTTTTTTTAAATATATTTTTATTTATTTTCAAGCAGAGAATGAGAGGGAATGGGCAGGGCAGGGCCTCCATCCACTATAAATGAATTCCAGATGTATGCAACACTTTATGCATCTGGCTTTATGTGGGTACTGAGAATCAAACCTGGGCTGTCAGGCTTTGCCCAAATAAATTTGAATTCTTAGTGTCTCCAATAGTCTACATCATACTACACACTAGATAAATGTTGGATATTATTAATTAATAGTAATACTCAGGGGACTGAGTAGGTGGCTCACAGTTCAAGGTGGATCTATGTATTCCCCACATAAAGCCACAATGTGGTGTATGTACCTAGAGCTCATCTGCAGTATCAAGAAGCTCTGGTGCACCCATTCATTCTCCATGCATTCTCTCTCTTTTCCTCCCTCCCTCCCTCTTCTTGCAAATAACTAAAAACATGAATAAAAATAACATTCAGAGGCTGGTCTGGGAAGATAGCTTGATGTACAAGTATGACGGCTCAAAATCCATCCCAGCACCCACATAAAACACCAGGCAGGGTGCATGGCCATGTGCGCCCAGCGTGAAGAAAGTAGGGATGGGTGGATCCCTGGCACTCTCTGGCCAGCTAATTGGTGAGTTTTATACCAGTGAAAGACTGTATCTCAAACACTTTTAAGCAGGTGGATGGCCTTCCTGAGGGTGACATCTAGATTGTCCTGTGGCCTCCACAAACACATGGAAAGAGAGAAAGAAAGAAGGAAGGAAGGAAGGAAGGAAGGAAGGAAGGAAGGAAGGAAGGAAGGAAGGAAGGAAGGAAGGAAGGAAGGAAGGAAAGAAAGAAAGAAAGAAAGAAAGAAAGAAAGAAAGAAAGAAAGAAAGAAAGAAAGAAAGAAAGAAAGAAAGAAAGAAAGAAAGAAATAGAGAGGGGGAGAGGAAGGGAGGGAGGGAGGAAGGAAGGAAGGAAGGAAGGCATGAATCATGCTGATTTTTGTTTGTTTTCCACTCTCTCTAACCCACGGCACAGTTGTTCTTTCTTTGCACAAAACAAGTGACCAGATAAAGGAACACCCAGATAAATATTTTGGGGAACAGCATGATGGTCAAGGGAACATGTACAAAGGCTGCAAGGCCTAGGGTCCTGTAAAACAGTTGTATTGAAAGGCACCAGATGCTTGGGGACAGCCTGGTGGCATGAGAGTGTACCCAGAAGGCCCAGGGGTGCAGGAGGATGCTATGTACTCAGAGTAGTCCTGGGATATTCTCAGCCACATTGGGCGTCATCTCGACAAGCATGGCCCTGGTCAGTGCTCTAGGATCAGCCTGCCCTCTGTCCCCACAGTGGTGAACAGAGCTCATTCACATTCTGTAGAAGTCTCCTACTGTGTTCTGCTGGCGACAGGATGGCCTCACAGCATACTGGAAACTCACATTTAAAACACATCTTTTCTTTCCATCAAACGAGCTTGCATCTTCAGAACCAAGTAATGAACATCTAACTTCAGTGGCAGCCGTATGCAGGAAGCAGGGCCCTGGCAGCCCTGCCCGTCAGCACACACATAGCAGAGCCCCTCCTCCGCCCTGCCAGTCATTTGTTTTGCCAGCACAATCATTACAGAGAAGCGCAGACTCCTGTACAGAGATGCATTTGCTCCTCGTCTCTTCCTTCCGTCTTTCTTGATTAAAAGCCAGGTGTGATATTTGTAGTTATCAAACATCAATATTTGTCTGGGATTTGTGAAATAGAGATGGAGAGAGGAAGAAGTCTGACCACTTCTGAAAAGTGGAAAACCCTGGTCAAACAGCTCACATTTCTTATTAGGGGACCAAGAGCAGGACTCGCTGCAGGAGGGACCCAGGCTACAGCCTGCAGGCTTCGTGAACCCTGTGGTGGGTTCAGGATTCATCAGCGTCCACCAGAGGGGAAGGGAGGGGGAGAGTGGCCAATGGACCTGACAGCATGTAGGGTTGGCTGAGCCTAGAGCCCTCCTTCTCTAAGGAGCTCAGAGCCTGGGGAGGCAGCTCAGTGCACAAGCATGAAGACCTGAGTTTGGATTCCCCAGCACCCACATAAAATCCAGGTATGGATCCCAGCACTGGGAGGCAGATAGGCAGAACCCTGGAGCTTGCTGGCTGGCTGGCTAGACTAACCACAGTGGTGAGTGCCAGGTTCCCTGAGACCCTGTCTGAAAAAATAAGGTGGAGAACAATTGAAGAAGATATCTAACATCAACATTTAGCCTACACATGCACATATACACAGTGTGCACACATGCACACACATGAGCACATACACACAAGTACACACACATGCACACACATGAGCACATACACACAAGTGCACACACATGCACATACACACACGTGCACACACATGCACACACACAAACATATGCACACACATGCATATACACATGCACATATACACACGTGCACATACACACACATGCACACACACAAACACATGCACACATATGCATATACACATGCACATATACACACGTGCACACACATATATGCACACACATACACACAAGCACACACCATGAACATATATACACCACACACATACAAAAAGCTCAAACGAGACCAGTTCAAAGTAGACTGCAATTAACGACGATGCTGAAGACAGTTTCATTAGACAAATTATGTTTCCTGGGTTTGTGTTTCCAGCCTAGAGTCTGGATTTCAGGTAGATGACCCTGATCAGCTGTATCTCATTGAATGAGAAGTTAACCCTCCCCAGTACTATCGCCTAAGGCTTCACCTACATTAACTCATGTCATCTAGAGAACTAGTAAACAGACGAGAAAGTACAGCTCAGAGACCTCTGGTTCATGGTCCAGGCTCATCCAGTAAGAAAATAGGAGGGCTGACAATTGATGCTTCCTTCAGGCTTCCAGCAGCAGTCTGCCCTCTCCACCCTGTGGTCATCTCCACAGAGGAGCCTGGCTCACAGAGCCAAAGGTGTGCTGTGATTGCTCAGGAGCCACTGTTCCAGAGGTGGAGACCTTGGTGCACTGAAGTCCTCTGCAGCCACTGAACATCTATGTGTCCTTGATCAGAGCCACATGCCCCACTGTGACCTGGCACCAACAATGAACCTCAACACTGTAGAGCTGTGAGGACTCAAACTCACAGAGCTAGGCCAGAAGCAGGTTTCATATCCATGACTGGTGGGGATAAGAGTTTATAGGATAACTAGAAACTATTTGGCAGTAGCTACTAAAACCAATCCCATGCTATTCTGTGACAAGGCACCCCTGGACATAATCCCAAGAGAAACCAACATGTATATCCACTAGCCAACAGGTGTGAGGAAGCACAGGGCCCCATTCTGAGAACAGCCTAACACCGATTACTATGGCTACAGTCTGGATGTCTCCAACAGGTTCATGACTGAACACTTGATCCCCAGCTGGTGGCACTGTTTGGAGGGGTTGAGAACCTTTGGGAGATAGTGCCTACCTGGAGGATGTCAGGCACTAAGGGCAGGTCTTTGAAGATGCTATCCTGTCTCCCTGCTTCTAGCAGTTCTCTGCTCTGCCTGCCACCACATGACAGGACTGAGCAGCTCCTGCCACCATGCCTTCCCCATCTCAAAGGACTGACAACTCTCTGATACCGTGAGCCAAAGTGAACCTTTCCTTCCTTGACCTGTGTCTATCTGCCAGCTATGTTAGTGGCCATGAACAGTGAAGGATGAGGGTCCTATCATAGAGTAACTAACCGCTGAGGCCTGAGGGATGATGCCGAAGGAAGAAGGGCACCAGCTGTGTGGTGCAGGGGCTCATTTCTATGAGGCCAATCTTGGAACAGAACTGAGAAGTGAGTTATCTCAGGCTGGGGGTACAGGTGGGGAGGGCTGGGGAAACCTTTAAGGGAGTCTTTTGAAGGGGCCCAAATCAATAGAACAGATTCCATTTCAACACAGACTTCTTAGACACCTGAATCTTATGAGCCCCTTCAGCAGATGGTGGGAGGAAAAGAGTCATTTCCAGTCGAAAGTCTGATGGTCACTGGAAACCTGTCAGTCCAACTGTGTCTCCATGGAGTACAGACATCCTCAGAGACTAGGAGAAATGGCTAAATAGATTTCCCCTTTTATCAGGCAGGAAACAGTGGAGAGAAACGGCTTGCCAGGGCAGCAGACCCATGCACTGGAGGTGCCCGAGGTCACAAGAGCCACTTAATATCTCATCCTGGCTGGGCCAGCCTGCTTTAATCAGAGCCACGTGGTCAAAATCATACGCAACGTTTGAAGGGAAAGGATTTAAGCTGCCATGTCTCACCGCCCCGGGTATCAGCTTTGTCCTTCTGCTCGGAATACCCTTATCTCAGTGGTGCACTTGGTGTTCTGCCGAGCTGATGCCACAGACAGGCGTATTAGCAATGAGAAGTGGAGTGTGCCCGGTAGCCTTGGGGGTCGGAGCAGGTGACCCCCACTGCACTAGAAACTCCCAAGAGGGACTAGGATTTCTCCAGTCACTCAGCTCCCTAAGCCAAGTCCCAGGGAGATCTCACTAAAGTGCCAATCAGACCGAGACAATGGCCATCTTAAAACCCTTTAGGGGGCCCCACATCAATCAGAGCAAAAATTCAACTCCACCTCCGCAAAGCAGCTCCAAGATGGGCCAGTTTCTCCAGCCAACCCCCAAGTCCCCTCCTCCAGTATGAGAGACTGAAATCTAGGTCCCTGTTTCCAACTGCACTACCCGGTCCCCTGGAGCCCCCAGACCTTGTCATCAGTTCATGGCTGGCCTCTGTTCTTCAAGGTCCGGCTCCCTCCTCTGGGAGTCTTCCTTGGTGAGCAGTATGATACCACTGAGTTTTGTCGTCTACCTCTGCTAAGAAGCAGCTCGATATTGCTTCACTTATGGGTTTCTTTTCATTCATCATTGACCTCTGGTAGGCTGCAAGGCTGAGGTCTTCCCCAGATGAGTATCCCAGGGATGGTTTAAGGGGAGAAGTAGGAAGGAAGGGAGGGAAGAAGGGAAGAACTTGGTGGATGGAGAAGAACGCAGCTGAAGGCTTGAGGAAGTGTTTTTGGAAAGGCCTTTTTTTCTAGCTGGATGTGTGCATGCATATGGTGTACATGTGTGTATATGCATGATTTTATGCAGGTGGGTGTACATGTGTCTGCAGGTGCGTGTGTAGATGTGTTTGCACATGTATGTGGAGGCCAGAAGTTAACATCTGGTGTCATCTTCCATTGTTCTTTTTTTATTGTCCATAATGAGTTACATTGTTTAGTGGGCCAACAATGAGTTGTTATCCCCAATTCCTCATTGCCCCCCCCCCCCGGAGATAGGGTCTCTCACTGAACCCAACAATTTGACTACATAAGCTAGACAGAAAGCCTCGGAGATTCTCTTGTGTCTGCCCCCCAGTACTGGGATCATAGGCACATGCATCTGGATGCTACACTCAGGACTCCCCCTTATTTTCACAGCAAGCACTTAACTCACTGAGCCATCTCTCCAACCCTGTACACATCTTTTCTAATACACTGTGGTGGAGGCCATGTGCTTTGGACTGTCATATTTAAAGGGTGAATTCCATGGAGGGGTAACTTGAGCCTGGTCTGTAGTCACCGAGCATGAAAACAGGACTAAGGCGATAGCAGATGGCAAGATGAGCTGGGAGAGCTGGGGGATGGAGGCCAAGGTCAAGCTCAGACCTGGAAGAGCTTGGACTCCATGACCAACTCCATAGGTTGCTCCCATGGTTAGTAGTGACCCAGAAACTGAGGCTCACCAACTGGACAGGAGTGATCTGAGGATGGGCTGAGGGAAGAGTGGGCAAGCTTTGTTGGCATGAGAAGACAGCAAAGTGCCAAGGATGCTGAGAAGGGGGAGGGGAGTGATGCCTGGGGCTATCCAGGAAGAGAAGAGGGGGGTCTACTGTACTGACTCCTCTGAGTCTCTATGGAACACCAGAAATTGAGACCCTGGTGCTCCTCTCCCTTCCTGTACCCAAAGCAGACATCACTAATCAACTGCCTTTTCCTCTCTCCTGCTTAGTGCAGACAGGTCCCTGGATGCCTTGACAGGGACCAGAACCAAATGCCACTCCCATTGGACTGCCATCCATAAACAAAAGGCGTCCTGATGAGCTCCAGCAGAAATAATAAATGAGAAATAAATGAGTGCACCTGCCTGCTGGGAAAAACAAGCTTCCCACACACACACACCTTTGAGACTCTAGCATCCAACCCTAGCCAGTGCTCTGCAATGTGAACGGTACTGTGTATGGACCTGAACCTGAGGGAGCTTCGCTTCTACCTCTCTAAGCGACACAGATCACTTTTGCGAAATTCCAAAAGATGGCAGCATTCCATTAAATATTCATTTGCTGCTGAGCCTGTGGCAGTGGACTCCTGCCAAAGAAATAAAGCAGGAAGCAAAGACATCCGTTGAGCAGGGGACCAGGAAAAATGGAGGGTCTGGCTCCTGAAAGGGAGGCAGGAAGAAAGAACTGCACACCTGGCTCCGGGGAGGGAGGAAGCTACATCTCACGGATGCAGATCATCCCGTGATGTGTCTGTGTGGATGGAGGCTAGGGCATCTCCAAGTTCATGCTGTGTACTGTCCTTTCCAACAGTGCTGGGAGGGTACCCAGAGCCATGCTCTAACCAATAGCAAAGTCAGGACGTGTGTGTGCAAGACTGGATTTGAGAAGGAAGCTGCTAAGCTGAGAATGACCTATGGGACAGCTAGGCCCCTCCTGACAGGATTGAAGATACTCTAAAGAGACACTTGGACCCTTCCCTTTGGCTCTCGGGCTATTGAAACAATGGATGCCAAGAAATTGGAGTTTTCCCAAGATCCACATACTTGGAGAAGGAAAATACTGAAGCCTGATTTCAGCCAGAGGAGGAATTTATCTCCTGGAAAGGGAGAGATTTCACATAGTTCTGACAGCTTGTAGGACTGTGGAAGAGACTGGAGCTGAGACGATGATGGGTCAATGATGGACAGAACCACACCTTGACTAGTTAGGCGTATCTATTGCCTCTACTTACACCTCACTTCAGGACCCTGAAGATGAACTTGGGGTGGGGAAGGCTCACTGGACCTCTGTGCTCCTGACCACAATGAATAAATCTCTAGTCTCTGCTTTTCACCGTGACCTGTTTCTTTCATTGTCCTAATGAAGATGGGTGCCAGAGAACCAATTCCTTATCAGGGCTGCCAGGCTGTGACCCTAAAAGCTCCCATAACACAGCCACATGGTAGAGAGTGTCCCCTTCCCTGATGATAGACATTAAGAGCAAGGTAACCTTCTTGTGCAGGTAGCCAGTTGGGGACATAGGCACAAAGGAACGCTGCCCAGTCCAGCTTTGTGGTTCTTCCTCATAGACTTTGTGCAGGCTCCCCCCCCCCATCGGTGGGTCCTTTCCAAGTCTGTGCTCTCCTGCCTGGCTCACCAACCAAAGTCTCCCACATACATTTGAACTTGACAATGAGGCTCCTCCCATTTGGATGCCTAATTTACAGCTCTAAGGTTATAAGAAAACCCTATCCAAGTCTCCATGCGGATTTGAATTTTCCCTCTGGAGACTCCTCTCAGCTTGAGAGATTCTTTGTTTTACTTCTACTCTCTTTTAAAAATAAATCTTTCAAAATTTGCCCTTCTTGATGTCTACACTTAATAATTCTTCATTAATCCTAAGAAGAGAACTTGAGAGCCACCAGCTTGGGGAGTTCTAAGCCCATCCAGAACCCAGAAACGTTTCAGTGCCCTCAACCCCATGACCCTAATCCACAAGAAACAGTCCTTCCAAAGACATGAGCTCCACGTACGACCCAGATCCAACCAGCTCCCTTCAAATACAGCCTGGTGGACCCCGAGCCAAGGAGCTGGCTGAGCCACACCCAGAAACAGGGAACTCGTGGGCTCCCAGACAGTAGAGTGTCCTCTCTGCAAACCAGCTTCTTAGGACTGCTGACTGCTCAGGCAGCTGTAGAAGGATGGGATGCTTTTCTGCTGCTGCAAAGCACCGAGGTTATGGAGTATGGCTGTGAAATGAGGCAGACGGCTGTGGAAACCTGGGCTCTGAGAAAGGGGCAAATTGAAGGTTGTCACGTTCTCTATGTGGATGCGATGCTGTTGGTCTAACAGATATTAGGGTTGCAGATTTTCAGACTGTCGAGTCCTTTGTCTTGGGGGAAAAAAAAACACAAATCGGGCACATGGATGATGAGGAGTGAGGAAAGTGAAGGAAAGGAGATGTATTGAGAAAAAGCTGAACAAGCGCCAGAGTGTCAGGGCAAAATACTGAGGGTTTCAGCCTGCACCCAAAGAAGAGAAAGGAGGGAGGAGGTGAGAAGTGACACCTTGTGGGAGAAGCAGGCAGGCTCAATATTCTCACCAGCACTTTAGAGCATCTTTAGGTGGGGGGTGGTCTCTTGATTAGATGAGTTACTCACAGGCTCTCCTGTGTTAACTTCAAGGAAGGTCAGGAAGAGCCAGAGGACTCTAAATTCTTCCCTAAAGATTTTCAAATCTAATGGAGTGTGGAGGGGCTGTTGTGATGTTTCCCTTTGTAATGTTGCCAGGGACACAGGAGGTAGGGTCTGTCCTTCAGTGACCTCCAAGCCTAATGTCTACCTCCATCAGTAGGCTTGAAGGTCATTGAAGACAGCCCCTCCTTCATAATCAGCACCCTGTGAGGCGAGGAAGCAAAAATACAGGTCTTCATTCCTGGTCAGAAGGATGGAATAGAATGGATCTCTGGTCCTGGATAAAGACATGATATTCTAAACTACCCAAAAGATCCTCAGGTGACTATGTAGCTGGAGGCTTTCTTAGATAAAGAATAAAGACATATTACTGTTTCATCTCTCAAGAGTCAATCCAGGGCTGGCTCAGTGGTTAATGGCACTTGCTTACACAGCCTGAAGACTAGGGTTCAATTCCCCACCCAGCCACATCAAGTCTAATAGGCATTCCTCTGGAATGGCAAGACCCTGGTGTGCACACACCGGCAAACATGCACATGCAGATAAATCTTTTTCTCTTTTAAAGTTAATCCAAACGGGCCTGTCAATCACTTGCCTGTGAAAATGCCCCTCCAGAAGCTGTGCGTTCCAGAGGCTTCCCTGAACGCCATCAGCACAATGGTGAATGGTGTCTCTGGTCACTGTCACTGCCCACTCTCAACTTTCAGAGTGCCTGGAGGAACTAGTTCACTAGTGGGCTTTGCAGTTTAAGAGTCCAGCCTCACTCTGTCTACTCTCTGCTTCCTGACTATGGAAGAAATTTGATCAGCTCCCTCCCATTCCTGCCACCATGCTTTTCCCATGATGGACTGTACTCTCAAACTATAAGCCAAAATAAATAAATAAATAAATAAATAAATCAAATCCCTTCCTCCCTGAAATTGCTTCCTGGCAAGTATTTGGTCAAAGCAACAAAACTGATACAGTTCCTTTGTTATGAGAACAACCCACCTGGCACGAATAATGTTTCTTTACGTCTCCGCAGGAAAAGTCACACCACGCAAAGACACAGGGCATGTTTCCTCCTGGGGAATGGGTGAGACAGGCCAAGGATCAAAAGTCCACCTCAAGGCCATGACCCCATCTTGGATTCCTCATTTTTCTCCTTTTCCAAGAGGATGGGAGCATCGCCATGACAACAGAGAACCAAACCTTCATACTCCTTGAGCTGTTCCAGGCAACATCCAGACCCTGCTGCTTGACTTAATAAATAGATAACATCAATATTATTTTTTTATTTTTATAAATATTTATTTATTTGCAAGCAGAAAAAGAGATAGAAGAGAGAATGGGTATGCCAGAGCCTCCAGCCAATGCAAACTCCACATACATGCACCACTTTGTGCATCTGGCTTTGTGTGAGCACTGGGGAATCGAACCTGGGGCGTTAGGCTTTGTAGGGAAGTGGCTTAACCGGTGAGCCACATTTCCAGCCCCAGCATCAATATTATTGCCACTACTCCTGTGACTAAGGGAAATAAGCACTCACTGTAAAATGTAATAACAAAAACAGAGGAGTCCAAAGAAGAATGCACACAATTCCAGTTAGCTGAACTTCCCATCTGCCTTCCTGACATCTCTCTCGGCATTCAGAGGAATGCAGATCTGTGAATATAATTGCACATAATGGGAACTGTGTGATATATGCTGTATTTCTCCCTCAACAATATGTCACGAGCATCTTTCCAAGTCAATAAACATAAATCCTCACCACGAAACCCTAGCAGCAGCCTGGAATTGGTTTTTATGGATGCACACAATTTACTTAAGCAATCCCTTATTGATGGATATGGAGGGCACATCGTTTGTTTATTTTATTAAATCATTTTTGCGGCAGCGATCATCTTCTCAGTAAATATACAAAATGTAAGTGCACGCACCCTCACCATCTTTCCCCATGTACAAATCCTCTGAGTTCCCTGCTTCCCCTCTGGAGGCTCTCCATTGTAGTCGGAGGGAAGAGAACTTAGTAGACTTTCTGAAACACAAGAGATGAACTGCCAACTGACTCCCTGGCATTCATACATTCTGTGGGAATAGTGCCAGGGTGGAGCCAACAGCACCGGGGATGGAGAAGCAGGTTAGGTGCCTGGGTCTCAGAGCACCCAGAGGGGAAGTCAGAGGAAGGGTGGACTCTTCACCTCCAGCAGAGAAGACATACACGCATGACCGAGGTAGAGCCTAGGGCTCCCACACCCACCACACACACCACAGCTGACTTGCCAGAGACTCTTCTAAGCAGGGAAACCAAAAGCTTAGTCATCTCTGGTCTCAATGAAGATCTCTATCCCTGACTTATGATGGCTCCCTGTGAGGCTGTCTCTACTTTGTGATGGTGTGAGCGTGTACCCATGCAGCCGTTCTGATGTGATTCTATAAATGACAGGAGCTAGTAAACAGCTGATTACCAAAACAGGCCTCTTGTTAGATGAGGTTTTGGAAAGTGGGATGTCAGTCACAGGTAGGAGGAACAAGTCATCTGTGGGCTCAAGGAGCTGTTCTGAGCATGGTCAGAGTTAGCTAAGCTAAGCTGTGACCTTTGGCAGGTCAAGTGTATAAGATGTATTTCCCACTGAAGATGCTTACAGATTATGTTGGACGTAACTCCACGTAAGTTAAAGAGCACTGTACATAGCCTTTGAAAGCTTTCACACCACCAATATTAATAACCACAGGGGAAAAAGTCCCTTTGCTGTTTCATGTCCCATGTTCTCATCTGTAGAACAGGGTTAGTATTTCACTGTATCTTTTCATAGCTAGAACAGTGTGCTATGGTATGGATGTAAAATGCCCCCCCTCCATAGGCTCGTGTGTTGGTTCCCAGAAGGGAAGTAGGTCCTTACTGGAAGAAATGGTTCACTGTGGGCAGGCTTTAAGTTTTCGTAGCCCAGACCCAATTCCTGTTCTCTCTCTGTTTCCTGACGAGGGATGCAATGTGACCAGCAGATCTCCTGACCCTGCCACCATGTACTTCCTTCACCATGATGGACTACATCTGCTCTGGAACTGAAATAAACCTTTACTTCCTTAAATTGTTTTACTTTTTTTTTAGCCAGATTATTTTTGTTCACAGCAGCAGGTAAAGTCGCAAATAAAGTCACTTTCCTGCTCCGTACCCCATTTTTCCAGCTGTGAAATGGGCTCTGTATCTTAGTTTCTTTTTCGCAGCTCTAAGACATGGCTGTCTGAAGATGAGTCCAATCAGCCTCCCTGACGATCCCATGACTACTTTGGGGACTTGTGCCATGGAGTGATCCCCTCCCACAGCATCATGAGGACAGGTCCATGTGACTGATGACCAGTTGAATAACAGGGTGACATGTGACTTCTGACATCCTGCAAAGCACATGACTTCTGCTTTGCTCAGTCTGTCTCTCCTTAGATTTCTCATCCTGCCAGAAGCCAGATGCCATGTCTTGAGGACACTTAAGAAGCCTTGAGAACATCCCTCCTGAAAATAGTGAACCCTCTTGGGAGCAAACTCCATCACATCAGCTCATGAGAAACCCTGAGCAAGGACCACCACACCAGTCACTTCTGGCTCTCATACTAGCAAAGAAGGGGCCCTGTGTGGCCCGGGACACTCCCACCAGCAAAGAAGGGCCCCTGTTTGGGCTCTACCAGCCATTGCCCCTCTCAGACCTGTTCTCCAGTTGTTAACTCTGGCCTTCCTATCCCAAAATAGACACTGAGCACACCACCTGGGTATTTCATAATAGAAATTGCTGGAGTGCTTGGGAAATCTTATATCCCTCAAACCCAGTTACTTCTCCAGCAAAACCCATTTCAAGTTTAAAAAAAAAACCTGGTGATTGATGACTCAGAGCTCAGAGTCCAAAAAGGATGCAAAGCCAGTTTTACACTCTAATCGGTTCAGCAGACGCCGCGAGCTGCTACTTACAGAGTCTTGTGGAGCGCTCTTGGCACAGGGGGGGAGGGCTGGGCTGTCACACTTGTAGTCCTGGCAAAACAAACAAAACCAGAGATGTTGAGCAGTCAGGGTGAGGGAATAATTCTAAACCAGAGTAACGTGACTTAGTGGAATCCTTAGAGGTTGGCCATGGTTGTCCAGTGTCCCTGAAGAGCCCACTACACTGACCACTACCCACATGTGGCCACGGAGCAGGTGGCTGGTCTGCACTAAAATGGTCTTTATCAAACACATGCTGGGTTTCAGAGGAAGTACAAAGGAAAGCATAATAAAATATCTTATTAATATTAACATCTCATTAATGTTTTTATATCAAATACACATTACAGTAATTTTTAATAATGTATAAAATACACTGTATGCTTAAAAATATAAATGTATCATGAATATCGAAATTTTAATTTATGATTACAATTAATTTCCTTTTTACTTTTTAATGTAGCTATTAGGGAATTTTTAAATTGTGTCTATGATTCTCCAGACACTTCTGTCAGAACACACTGGTCTAGATTTCCCTTTCAGTATGGACTGAGGTCATCAGGCTAGGTGATCAGGGTCACACTTAGCTGCTTGTTTCTGGTAATGGACTCACCATCCCAACAACATGCCCAGCACCAGCTTATGTGGGGGCAGTGTGCCCACAGTACTGCGTACTAAGTGCTCCCTACATGGAGCACTTGCAGTGCTGTGGGCTAAGTGATCTTTGCATGGGAACTGCAGTGCTGTGTACGAAGTATTTTCTACAGGGAACACCTGAAATGCTGTGCTAAGTGCCTTTGACACAGCACCTGCAGTTATGTGTAATGTGCTCTATACATACCTGTGTGTTGTGCTCTTCTGAGAGACAGACTCAGAGACCCAGAGACAGACACATACAATGACAGAAGCCACCTCTGCTCCCCTGTACCTGGCATCATCCAGAAACCTGAAGCCACTGTCTCTATGAACAGCAGTTCTGCACATACTAAGGGTTCCTACATGTTAGCAGACATTAGTTGTAGAAAAATTGAGTGACCAAAGACTCAAAATCATGTCTGTTCCTCTTCTATCTTCTCCGTGCCTTAAACCCCAGATGCAGAGGCTGCTGTCCCCAACTCTCAGGTACTGTCTACACCATGCCCTCTTCATGTTTTAACATGCTGGCCCAGGACATGGAGGTGGCATCCACCCACCAAGTCACCACAGTCAGAGGACTCATGCTGCTCTTCCAGCTGCTCTCAAAACTCTTTACGGTCATATGGCTGCACCCACACCCACCATGATGGGCACCCCTCCTCAGGGCAGCTCCAGGGTCATCTTGAGTAAAGCCCAATGCCAGAGTGCCCCCACCTCAAGTGGCTCTAAGTCCAACTAAGCTGAGCAAGGGAAAAAGCAGGGGGGTGATCTGTCCAGAAGGAGAGCAATGTCCCAACACCTCCCTGGCTTCCAGAAGCCTCCATCTCCTCCCATGTCCCCAATACCACTCTGTCTCCCAGAAAGCCTCCAACCCCTCCCTGAGTCTTTACAGTTATCCTCCACGCCTTCAGCCATGAAAACCATGCAGCCTATGAAAACATTGAGACCTTAGATCCTCTGATCTTGCTGGCTCCCCCTCACAGATCCCAGGACCTAAGCTAGCTGTCACCCTTGTCACCATCCCTGCCCAGGGTAGAAATCTACCTTCTCCATTCTCCACCCCCTCCTGGAGAGTCTAACTTGGGGCCCTTTTGTTTTCTGCCCTCTTTGGCTTTGGTTTAGAGTTTTCAGAAAGTTTTCAGAAAGATATGGCACAAGGCAGTGGAACTGGGCATTTAGACTGACCATCCTTTCGATTAGCCAAGGTCAAGACCATGACCAAGTAAAGCTTCCTGAAGTGGACAGAGCCTGAGGAGTTTGGAACAGGTGCTGAAGGATGATGAACTTGCCCCATACCATCACCTAGTTGAAGCATGAGGGTTCACAAGTCAGGGCCAGTGATGCCTCTAGGGGCCAAGGCTGGGAAGGAGAGGTGGAGGGTTAGGAAGATGGCTCAGTGGGTAAATGACTGACACACAAGCCTGAGATCTTGAGATCAGATCCCCAGCATACATGTACATGGCAGCATACACCTGAAATCCAACAGTGGGGAGGTGAAGAGAGGAGGATCCCTCAGGCTCACTGGTTAGCTTGTCTAGTCAAATTGGTGAGTTCTAGGTTCAGTGAGAGACCCTGTCTCAAAGAACAACATGAAGAATGACTGAGGAAGTCACCTGATCTCTGGCCTACTCAGGTACATGTACCCATACATGTGCCCACACATGGGAACACACCCCCACAATGAGCTGAAACAGATGTTGGGGGGAAAAAGACAGATGGATGGATATCTCTAAAGGTTCGTGAGGCTCTCTGATTCTACCACAGCCCACGTAGGTGTGTTATTCCTCTTGCAACGTCTAGATACAAGACGAGGTGAGCTGAGACCATGGCCTTCAGACTCTCACAGGTGGATGGTACACATTTCTAGGACACTTAGAGATTGCATTTTCTGAGACAAGAAAAATAAAATTTAAATGTAAAATGAGCTTCTTTGATGCATGGGCTGACTCTAGCACATAGCATACACTAGCTATGCAATCACATACATTTAGACGGTCTCAGAGTACAGAAAATTCTTCTCATGTGGCTCCACACCCAAGGTCTTAAAGCAAGACAGTAAAACGTTTGCATATATAGTATGTAATACATGAAAAATGAAACCATAAAACGTACAGGATGAGGGCTGGAGAGAGACTTGCTTGTAAAGCCTGAAAACCCGGGTTTGATTCCCCAGTACCCATGTAAAGCCAGATGCACAAAGTGGTGCATGTGTCTAGAGTTGGTTTTCAACAGCAAGAGGCTTTCACATGCCCATTTTCTCTCTCATTCTCTCTCTCTCTCTCTCTCTCTCTCTCTCTCTCTCTCAAAAAGTACAGAATAAAAGACAAGATGAAAAATGATGACTCACTGATCACAGGAGTGACTTCTTCACTTACAATGAGAACAAGAGCTAAGTCATTCAGAACAAAGGAGTTTTGCAAACAGATGGCCTTGCATGCCTCTCTCTAGGAAGTCCTCTCCCCTAAGAACAAAAGAAATGTGAATTAAGACAATAGGGTAGCTCACCCCTGACATCTCAGCATTCAGGAGGCTGAGCCAGGAGGATCACCCCCGAGATTCAGGCTAGATAATGAGTAAGACTGCATCAGAAATTAAAATGACAATATGTTAACTTTTTTACAAAAGTTGGCACAAATTAAAAGTTGAAAAAGCAGAAGCAATAGACATGAAGGGAAACACGTTCTTACATAGTGGAATTCTATGTGGGTCAGTATTTTCAAAGTTGCTAGCCAGGTCTGGTGGTGTGTGCCTGTCACTGTACATGGTACTCGGGAGGCTGAGGCAAGAATTCAAAGCCTACCTGGGCTAGAGTGAGTTCAAGTCTAGCCTGGGCAACTTAGTGAGGCCTGCCTCAAAATAAAATATATAAAAAAGAGCTGAGACACAAGGCACTTGCCTAATATGGGTTCAGTCCCCAATACCACACATACAAAAAGAAGTTGTTAATATTTGGGCTAGCATTTGAGGTTCCTGTGTTTGCAAATGTGTATGTGAAGCAACCTATGTCAAGGAGACATTGAAGGAATATGGTGACTACAGAATATTAGGAGCAAGAAGTTTCTACCATTCAGACTCCAAGGAAACACAGACGAGCCCAGTCAAGATGGTGAGACAGATCTTTACGGATTACAGACAGGGGACGACAATAAATGGTCAATGTGTACAGCGTGTCTCGTCTACTCACTGTTTGAAAAAAGTGTGCATTTCTGGAATATACACAGAAATCTCCAGAAACCAGACAAATGACAAACATAGACCTGGTAAACATGGCTGACTGGAGAGAGAACTTGGCGCCCAAGCAGATGAGAGGTGCTAAACTAACTCTGTTCTCCTGATGAAACATTTTCATTCTACCCTAAACTTTTTAATTGATTTTCAAAAGAAAAGAGAAAACACAAGTCAACACTAACTAGCCTGAGAACCCTCTGGGTAGGGATTTATTCCTTGACATTTTCTGGAAAAAAAAAAAAAAAGCTCACGTGATGTGGGAAATAAATGAGAAACACTCTGAAGGCCCAGAGCATGGTCATGGGGCATAGATGTAGAAATGCTGGCTTTGGGGGCAGCAACTTACTGACTCTTATCGGGAAATGTAAAGAAATGGCACATGAGTTACCACTACTCCCGAGCATGCTCCCAGAGCAGACAGTACTAATCGATTTCTACATTTTTACTGCTGAAGTCGATGCAGCTAAGAATCCCTCCCAAAGTGCTCAACAGACACTACTGATTGAAATCAGGTGACACACCTGCCAGTGGGAAGTGACACAGAGTGAAGGACCTGCAGAGCTAAGCCCTGGAACCTGCAAGCAGGGTCTTTAGTCACATGGTTTCTAGGTGTTCCAACCTGTGACGGGTCAGGCCTCTGCAGAGGCAACCTCTCCCCTTGAGTGGGAGGTGTCTAGCTAGAGCTACAACCTAGGGGCTAAAACTGATTGGTCAGATATGAACCACCTGGGACTCTGACTCACCTGGGGAAAACTTAAATTAACTTTCCTAGGAGAAGCTGACCTCTTCCCCACATGGCAATGGAGTAGAAGGAACTTTGATCCAGGCCTTAGGAAGGTAAGGCCTGCCCCACCCCAGCTAGTGACTAGGGTGGGAGCAGGCTCCAGACTTTTTCCCTCATGAATCTCTCCTTCTCATGATGGGAGCTCCCTGTTATCTTTTCTTCTGCTGCTTGGTTAGCTGAGCAATATAAGTTCTGTTAAACTCTCCACGTGTTTAACTCCCCACATAACTCCCCACACTGGAAGCTGGAGAACTCTGTAAAATCCCCATGTTCCCTTAAATAATAAAGTTTCCCACTATACCTTACTATCTTGTTGTCTATGATTTTAATTTTTTAACTTTATAAACAAGAGCTTGGATACTCTTAAACTTGGGGTGCATTAAAATTTTTACTTGTTGTTATCTAAATTCTAACCTTCCCCAACACCCCGTATCATAATCCGTATCATACCCAGGTCTGGCTAGAGTTTATGTCACCAAGGCTACCACTACCCACCCTCTGTACCCTGCATAGATACATACTAAGGCTATCTTCATGTCATCTGGACTCCTCCTGACTGTCCACAGATCAACCTTCTGAAAGGAAGACAGGCTGCCTTTAACCCCACCCCACACACCCTGTGATGGTTTCATTCATGTGTCCCCCACAAACATATGTGGTCTGAATGCACCCTCAGCTGATGGCAATAATGGAACCTTTTGGAGCTGTGTTGTTGGGGGTGAGCTTATGGGAATTATAGCCAGCTTCCCCTTGTTTGGCACACTCTCCTCTTGCTATAATCCACCTGATGTTGGCCAGGAGGTGATGTCCACCCTCTGCTCATGCACTGTTTTCCCTGTCATCATGGAGCTTCCCCTTGAGTCTGTAAACCAAAATCAACCCATTCCTCCCATCAGCTGCTTTTGGTTGGGTTTTTACTGTGCATCAAGGAGGAGTCTGACTACAACACACCCCATCTCTGAATGTCAAATGAGCTCTTCCACTTTCTGCTTCGGAAACGGGAGTGCAAGTTTCTCTGCCTAGTCCCAGATGTTAAAATCTCCGCTTCTCCCCAGGGCAAGGAATCCAAATGGGCTTGCTCTGAATTTCCCCCTGTCCAACACAACCACTTCCAGCAATTCATTTGACTGACTATGACTTCTATTACCATGTAAATTGTCTCAGGCTTTGGTGGGGGGAAGTATTAATCCCCTCTCAGTAAGTCATAAAATAAAGAAATCAATTTCAAGGCCAATTTAGTCCAAATAACACCTGCTGCCCTTTTTTTTTGAAACACACAAGCTCCTCTGGAATGCTGTGTGGTTGTCTGAAGCATCAAGTAGCAGATACTGAAAATGGGTCTTGTGTAAGGCAGGAAAGCGCCAGGGGAGATCTTAGCTCCATTGACCAGAAACTCCAAATGTGAGACTGGGGTGGATGAGATGCACCAAAGTGACTTTCAGGATCAGGCAGAGGAGGGGATGAGAGCCATGCAGGATTCTGGCTTGCACAGGAATCAAGGTCTGAGTTAAGCTGGGTGGCTGTTTGGCTCACTCAGGGCAAGTTAATCAACTTCTCGCAGCCTCAGAGTTTGCATATGTGATGAGTTAAAGGGCAACGAAGGCTGGGTGACTATGGAGGGCTTTTTTTTTTTTTTTTTTTTTTTTTGGTTTTTCAAGGTAGGGTCTCTCTCTAGCCCAGGCTGACCTGGAATTCACTAAGTAGTCTCAGGGTGGCCTCGAACTCATGGTGATCCTCCTACCTCTGCCTCCCGAGTGCTAGGATTAAAGGTGTGTGCCACCACGCCCAGCTATGGAGGACTTTTCAACCCAACCCATAGAGAGGTTTGCCAAATGCTACACACCCAGGAGGACTACAGCTTTCCATTGAGAAATGGTTAGAATGGCCTTTGGCTCCCCTACCACAACCAAGGGGCCATTGATTATAGCCTCAGTCCCCAAGGTGGCTTTGGGAGGAAGGCCCTGGGACATTGGAGGCACCATCTTGGAAGTTGAGTCCCTCCGTGGGACTACTTGGTAGTCTGGATGGGTCTCACTGTCTCTGTCTGCCCTGGGCCCATGAGCTCTATTCCCTCGTGAATTTCAGCCATTGCTGTCACATCCAGGTGACATCAAGAGCTGTACCAATGCTGGAGTCATGCCCTTGACCCTCCAAACCCTAAGCTATGAGGCCCTTTCTCTATATAAAGCTAGCTGCCTGTGGCATGGTGCCACAGTAGCGCAAGACTAGCTAATACTCTTTGCCAACAGGTAGCCAAGGCAAGAAAAAAAGGCCCAGGAATTCCACTGGCTTTCTGCCATTGCTAAACCACATACACTTGAATGAGGTACCATACCTCCATGTTCTGGGCCTCTTTGTCCAGAAATGTCTAGAAAGCTATATTCCTCTTTGGCTCTGTTTTGCTCTGAAACAGGGTCTTTTTATGTCACCAGCTGGCCTCCAACTCCTTCCTGATCTTCCTGCTTCAGCCTCCTAGATGCTGGGATTCCAGATGTGTATCACCATGCCAAACCTTACTTATCATCTTTATTTTATAGATGATAGGTGAAGTCAGAAATGTCAAGCAACTTGCTAAAGGTTGGCCAGCAAAGAAGGGGTATAGCCCAGAATGCTGAGTACATACAGGATATTTTCCCTTACCAACACTGAGAGGGACAGAGGCACATGGAGGGTGCACTTGGATTTCCTCCCTCAGACCTCCATACTGGTTATGTGGCCCCAGAAGAGGACCAGTAGTTTGTCAGGGCGGGTCCAAGAGCCAGGAGGGAAAAGACACCTTGAGAATACTTCCTGCAAAGGGCCAGTTCTCCCCAGCCTTCCCTCTCCACACCACTGCTGCAGCCCAGGCCTCCTCTGCAGGATGTACCTTTGTCAACCACACCCCACATTCCTGAATCTGCCTGCACAGACACTCATTGTGTCAGCAGACTGTGACCACTGGGTTGCAGGTGTCTTGGAGAAGTCAGAGTCATCCCATGAAGTGGCACAATATTCACAATATTCTACAGCCGAAGTGTTCTACAGTACTCAGACACCAGGGCCACTCCTGGGCCTCCCTGTGTAGTTCATTTCTCTCAATGCAATAAAAAACCCTGACCGAAAGTGGCTTGTGGAGGAATGGGTTTATTTTGGCTTATAGTCTTGAGAGGAAGCTTCATCATGACAGGGAAAACAATGGCATGAGCAAAGGGGTGGACATCACCTCCACCACAGCACTGCAAACAGCGGCAGGAAGGTGTGCCAAATACTGGCAAGGGGAAGCTGGTTATAACCCCCATAAGCCCGCCCCCAACAACACAGCTCCAACAAAGTTCTAATACCCAAACTGCCATCAGCATTCAGAACACAGTAGTTTCTGGGGAAACCTGGATCAAACCATGACAATGCCCAAGAGAATGAGTCAACACTCAAGGTACTTCAAAGAAAAACAGCTAAGCACAGAGGTCAAGCATGGAGTCTGACAACTCCAAAAAGGGCTGAGCATGAACTCAGTGGAAGAGCCCTTGTCTTGAGTGTCTGAGGCCCCAGGTTCCATTCCCAGAACTGAAAAAAAGTGTCCCAATAAAGCCAAAAGGGGGAAACACCCCAAATGCCTTTCAATGGAGTCAATGGATGAAAGGTAAAATAGACAATGTTCTATCCACACCATGGAAATTTTCTTTATCTTTCTATCTTTCTTATTTTTTTTTACTTTTATTCTTTTTTTTTCATGGTCTCAAATATTCTAGAGTGGCCTCTAACTTGCAAAGTAGCTGAGGATGACCTTGAACTCCTGATCTGCTAGCCTCTACCTCCCAAATTACATGCCTGGTTTATGTGGTGTTGGAGATGGAACCCAGAGGTCCATTCAGGGTGACCATGCATTCTAGCAACTGAGCTATACCATTAACCCACCAGTTCAATATTACTGAGCCATAAAATGTGAGGAAACATTGGGTCTGGGGATGTGGCTCAGTGGTCCTGGATTTGATTCTCAGCAACACACACACACACACACACACACACACACACACACACACTGAAATTTACTCCATGATTCTGAGGAACCTGGGGACATGGCTTAGGGGGTAAAACACTTGCCCCACAAGTATGAACACGTGAGTTCAGATGCCCAGCACACAAGTAAAAGCTAGTATAGTAGAACTCACCCTTAATCCCAGCCCTGGCTAGGTAGACAGGGTGAACCCTATGACTCACCAGCTACTTGTCTAGCCAAATCATGAGCTCTAGGTTCAAATATATATATATTTATATAAATATATATATATAAATATATATATAAATATATATATAAATATATATATATATATATATATATATATATACTGAGTAAAGAAGCTGGTCATGAGAGGTGGAGGCAGTTCAAGGCCAACCTGGACCACAGAGACCATCTCAAAAGGAAAGCACATGCCAGCCAAAGATGGCCTTACAATGCTTAGTTCTGTTTGTATGTGATGTCCAGAGGAGGGATGCCTCTGAGGACAGAGAGCGAGCCTGTGCTGTCCAGGGTCACAAGGCTCCATGGAGTCAATGAGATGTCATAAACACTGGGTCTGTACTCACCGCCACTGTGGGCTATTCGCCTCAGTGCAGCTCACCTTCAGCTCTGTGACTTCTACCTCCACTTTGTTTTAAAGACTAAGAAAAAATTAATAAGTGCAACAGACCGAGACTCCTAGCCCTCTTTTATGCTTTCACCAGATTTTCTCAAATAAAAATAAATATATAAAAGCCACGGACTTCTACACACATCTGTACAATGCAATGAAGCTTTCTCTTTCATTCATCTCAAAAGCCATTAAAATTAATAGGGTCTGTACTGGGACTGTCTAATGGGGTTACCGCACCACTGAATCAAGAAACAAGTAGGAGAAGCCAGGCGTGGTAGCATACACTTGT
>PVHP010019177.1:0-32168 GCA_004024765.1 Zapus hudsonius
GTAAATGAAGTGTTCTCAGCCTCTGTATTTTCTCTTTTTTAAGAGAAATCTACTTATCCTCAGCCTCATCTTTCACTGGCTTAATGGTTACGAAATGGAAAAATTTGAAAGATACATATTGAGGATAAGAGAGTCATTTCATCAGCCAAGACTTGAATTGCAGCCTGAGAGAGAAGTGAAGAATGCTGGTTGATGCCCTATGTTCTGTCCCCTTTGAAAGACTGAATTAGCCCCAATAATGTAGTTGATTGAGTCACAGAAAATCACTGCTTCTCAACAATTCTTTACTGGAGAAAGAAGCAACTTGAGTTTCTGCATCATAAAGTCCAAAGGCTCCTATAACTGTTCTTGACCCAGCAATTTCCTCAGAGATGTCCCAGTATGACCACTTAGGATCAAAGGCCTTCTTTGTACACAGAGACCTGTGTGACACAGTGATGCCTACCTACTCATGTGATTTCATCTCCTTCCATCTTCTTGCCTGATCTTCTAACTTCTGTGCCCACCAGTGAGGCAGCCTGAGCCAGTTCACAGACGTTAATCATCACTGGAATTAGTCTTCCCATGTGGACTACTAACCACTCAATTTCCAATTACTGTATTGTTGGCTCAATTTCCAATTACTGTACTGTATTAGTTTCCTTAAATCAATGTCAAAACAAAGCTCTGGGCTGGAGAGATGGCTTAATCTGTAAAGCACTTGCTGTGCAAGCATGAGGAGCTGAGTTCAGATCCCCAGCACCCACATAAAGGCATGGGAGCCTGTCCTTGGGGTAATATGGCTAGCTAGACTAGCTGAATTGGTGAGCTCTAGAGTCATCAAAGAGACCCTGTCCCAAGTAATTCATAAGATGAAGAGCATCAACCTCTGAGACCCCCTCCCAACACACAAACACACATACACACACAGAGGTGTTGGGGAGATGACTGCCAACCTAAGTTACTTCTCAGCACCAACATAAAAGCTATATGTGAAGTGGTATAGATGTCTCCAATCCCAGCATGCCAAAGGCAATGGGAGACAGGGGCAGGAGATGCTCACAAGCAGCTGCAACATAACTATAGAGGTCCTGTCTCCATAGAAGGTGGAAGGACAGCATACAGTCTCCCAGGTTGTTCTTTAACCTGCACATGTGCACCATGGTAGGTATGCATGTACGCACCCCCCCCACACACACACACACAAATAAATATGAGGTTGTCGAGATGGCTCAGTGGTTAAAAGTATTTGATTACAGAGCCTACCAGCCCAGCTTAGAGTCTCCAGCACTCACATGAAGCCAGATGCAAAAAGCGGTGCATGTCTCTGGAGTTCATTTTCAGTAGCAAGAGGCCCTGGCGTGCCCATACTCATCCTCTGTCTCTCTGTCTCTCTTTCTATATGTCTCTCTCTTCCTCTCTCTTCCCTTAAATAAATAAACAATTTTTAAGACATAAGAAAAAGGCTCTAAAATTTGTTCCACATTCATTTCAAGTGATGATTAAAGTCTTTCAAGAATCGGGATCTGACAGACTATACGAAACAATTCTGACACAAGGGACAATAAAATAAGCGCATATCTTAAGAGGTAAGTGCACAGAAAAAAACAGATCTCACCATGGGAAATATGAGGTACCCTGTTAACATGTTAGCTAAGGCCAAGGAAAGCAATGCAGTCCCTTCTTCCTGTGAGTACAAAGCCAAGGCCACAGTCTCCCATTCCTCTCCCTTTCTCATTCATTCTGATTTGTGAGAATTCACAAAAGACATTCTTGGTCCATGAGGTCTGCTTCATGGGCTCTTCAGAGTGTTGGCAGCACCAAGTGGATCACAGCACATTCCTTTGTGCTTGACACTGGGAAGGAACATATGCAAATGAGAGCCACAGACAAAACATTTCCTGGTGACATCACAATCTCACTGAAAACTTTCCAAAACACTAAAACTTTTTTCCCCCAACTTCTCCCTCCCCACGGGTGCAAGAGGCCCAGCCAGCTGTTGTTTGTGCAGAATTCACCCAGTCACCGCCTTGCTTGTGCTGGTCTCATCCTTCCCTCCGCATATTTCCTGAGTGCTGAAATCATTTCCTCATGTTATGACCAGGACTGGTGCTCTTTGTTCTATAACTTCTTTCTGATTAAGATTTTCAAGAAGTCATTAAGAATAATAAACAAAGAATTCAGAGCAAATGTTATTAAGGAATACATACATCTCTGTTGGTCATCTTGACAGAATGCTACACAGTTGTGACCTATTAGAAAAATAATAAATGGATGATTAAAATCATAAGCCAAATAAATTAGAACCAGTAAGAATTTCATCATCACATCCTATATCAAATTCAAAACAAGGTTTTAAAACTTATTTGGATTGGGAAGTCGAAAATGCCATGCTTCTGACCTTCATCGTTCTAATTTTAAGCAGAAATTATTTTGGATAATGCAAGTTAAAAATAGTCCACACAGTAATAACTTTCTCCTAAGATAAAAATAACCTTGCTTGTGCCATTATTATTGCTAAAAAACCTTTACCATTTTAGACAAAATGTAGAAAGTTATTTTCTTATTATATTATATAATTGAGTACTTAATAAGGAGCCCTCTAGACACAAAGGTGGGATCACTCACACAGGGACCACAGGTGCCTAACACAGTGCTGATATCATGATGTCACACTAAATGTTGTCACCTGGCTAATCCTATATCCTACTTTGGATATAAAGGTTCTTAGAGCAGCAGGTAAAATAAATACTGGTGATTTCATAGTAATCTTTTCTGCATAAATAACCCTTTATATGAGTTACTTTGCTCCCCCATGTAACAATACCTGACAGAAGTGAATTAAGGGAGAAGAGACTAATTTAAGCTCATGGTTCCCACACACACTATCATCAAGAAGGGGATGGTGTGGTGACTGGAGTGGTATGTCCTCGGCCTCAGGAGTTTATATGCATCATTTTCACTTGTTGGCAAGATCAGGAAATAGAGAATTCAGGGTTATCAGAGGCAGATGCAACCATCAAGGTCCACCCCTGGGATCCACTTCAGCCAGTCCCTATTTCCCAAAGGTTCCACAACCTTCTCAAACAACACCACTAGCTGGGGACCAAGTGTTCAAGTTTGTGAGGGAAACCACAACAGCCTCAGTCTAAACAAAGGATTCTGTTATGAGAAGCTACTTTCTACTGGATATATTTCATAGAGCAATGAATTGGATTAAAACTGAGGAAATGAATTCAAACCCAAGTCCCTTATTAGAACTATTTCTTTAAATACTAACCATAGTGATAGCTTATTAGAAGTCTGTTGATGATCAATTGGAAGATGACTGGTGGAAATTATAAGTGACATAAACAGAAGCAAGGTTTAGCCTCTTGTGTTCCTTTGGGCCTTTGATCAATATTATTAATTTTTTAATCTGTAAATTCGAGTTAAATTTAAGTTGGTATTTGTCTAAGTATTTTGCTGGCTCAAAGCAAATGCTTTCTGATAGAAGCACAGAGTTGTTCCCAGGGGGTCCCATGTCCCAGGCACAGCAGCTGAGGATACAGAACATGGCTGAATACACAGTGGCCTGGTGAGGACAAGAGCCCACAGCTCCACATTCTAGAAGGAAGAAAAGAAATCGGGAAGGGGTGGGAAAGAGGAAGTCACGGGTCTCATTTGTGCTAAGTGTAACGTGTTTGCTTAGCTTACTCTTTACAGAATTTTGAAATAATGGCTGAAATGTTTTCATTGCCTTTTTCTCAGTTTGTTTTCTGGATGATAGAACTGGGTGAGTTTGGTTTGGTTTTGTCATTTTTTTTTTCTCAGTGTATTTCCCTTACATTGTCTGGGGGAAGTAGTTAATACTACTCATAGTGAGCAAACACTTTTTCCCTTTCCTTTCTAGGAAAGCCCTGAGTCATTGTTTGTGTGTTTAGTGTCCCCTTAAAGCTATCATCCCCTCAGTGACCAGAAACATTAAAATAGAAACATGGAAGTTTCAGAAAACATTTGCATTCTTGATTTTGTTTCTCAGTCACACTGGCTGACCAGTGAGCTCTGAGCAATGATTCTCCTGTCTCTGACATCCATAGGCCTGTGTGGCAGCATCCAGCTGTTTATGTAGATGCTCGGGATCAAACTCAAGATGTTTCAGGACCTTGTACATCCTCATACTTCCATGGCAAACAAACTTCCCCAATAGGCCACCTCTCTAGCTCCTGCATTCTTAATTTTAAAAGTCCCACTTGTGTTGATTTGTTAGGTAAACCTTTGCCCTGTGTGATTTGCCCTGCGTTGTCTTTCCTAATTCCACATGGATTATGGGCCTGGAAGCAGGGTGAGGTATACTTCAAATTCCACCCTTCTAGCTTGGCACAGTATCCGGGGAAAACATCCATCATGAGGCAACAGTGCTCAATGGTAGCCCTTGCACAGTCCTAGTATATCCACAATATCTTCTGGTCTCTACTGCAAACCACAATCCATCTTCCAAAGGCTTCACTGGCCTATCAAGTACTTCATGCCCTATTACATATATCACATATCAGCAGTGGTTCCTGGAACCATATACACTTTATGACCCCCTCCGTGTACTTTTCCTGCTTCTGAAACCAATACCAGGTGTGTAGGACAGCCACGCTGTTAATTCTGGGAGGAAATGAATCATGATCTTGAAGAGCAGGTTTCTTCTTTCCAGCCATCTCATTTCAAAAGAGTTTGCATTTTTACCACTCAGCCCATCCACAATGGAGTCACCTCAGGCATCCTTTCCAAGGTTTCAATGCAAAGCACTTGCGCCATCTTCCCTTGGATTGCTAATGTACTTGACAATAGCAGCTTCAATAACCTAAAACCAGTCTCTGTGCCTATAAAGCTTAAACTTGTTTAAGTATTTCCAACTTTAAATCTTAAAATTCTACATTCCATATCTTTAGCCAAGCACATCCGTCCATTAGTCAATTCCAACCTTGGTCAAACTCTCTGGGCATGGGCAGCATGCACTTACGCCAGTAGCTCAGTTCCAACCAAGTTCTCTGCAGTCTTTCCTTCCCCAGTGAAAGTCTCCATGTACAATTCTCTATGCACTCAGCATTTTCAAACTCTCATCAGAATAGTCCATAACACTTGGTTTACCATTCCAGAAAGAGTCTTCAGTTGCAAGTACTAAGTTTCCATTCCTCAAGCACACAAGTTCCAAAAGATCAAAACCATAGTCAGATTCATCTCAGCAAAGCTACTTCACTCTTCCGTACCAATTTCTGTCATAGTCAGCTTTACGTCACTGGGATGAACCTCCAAACTAGGCAGAGTTTATAGCAAAAACAGGATTTATTTGAAGCTTACAGAGTCAAACAGAGAGAACCACCTTCAGCACCTCCAAAAGCAAACACACCCCTGCAGCCAAACAGCAGGGACTCCAGGCAGATCTCAGACTGCTTTTTGCATACATTAGGCTGGAATTCCAAATCCACCACCAGCATTACCTTAGGGCTGGATCCTAGGATCTACCTGCCCACGGGGACCCATTCTCCAGCTGGGTAGCTGAATACAAGCTTTTAATAAAACTCTTGAACCTGTTGGGGAACTTCCATTCAAACTACCAAGCTGCTCTAGTTTTGACTTTAAGCAGTGTATTGAATAGGACTAGAGACAGTGGACACACTTGTCTCACTCCAGATTTTAGAGGAGATTATTTCAGTTGTTCCCACTTATCTAGTATTGGTTGCAGGTCTTTTATACATATCCCTTTCTATATTGAAATATGTTCCTTCTATTCCCATTTTTTTATGACTTTTATCATGAAGATATGTTGAACTTTGTCAAAGATTTTGATTTTATTGATTGAGATTATTCTGTGATATTTGTCCCTGAGTCTATTTATGTGATATGCTATATTTATTAATTTCTGTTTATTGATTTTTATTACTGAAAGATTCTTATAGTTCTGGGATAACATCAATTTTCATGATGTTTGAGAGTGAGATACAGTAATGAATAGAAATAATGAATAAGTGAGAAAAGCAATGATTGTAGTGTACCATAAACTATGGAAATTAACTTAATATGCCATATGTAATATCTAAGAATATTTGTGAATTCATATGATTTCATAAATTGAGATTCGCAATTTTAATAACTTTAAGATGGCATAGTATTTGATTATTTAATATGACACTGTTATGTATCTTTTTCATACTGATATACACTCAAGTAAATAGCTTTTACTTATCTCACTTTATACATTTATTAAGAAGCCTATTTCTCTTTTTTGGAGCTGTTGCTTTAGAATGTATGTTTCCATAATAAATCTACTTGTTTAAATCATATGATATCACTTCCAGTTTTACATTAATTTCCAAATGATTGCTTGAATTAATAATTCCAAAAGCAAGACAGAAGAATGCCACTTTCTATATATTTCAAGAACTAAAAAGAATGCCCTGCTCAAGAAGAAGCATTAAGGACAAGGTCATAGATTTGGTTCATCATCTATAACAGTTTAGGAATGTGAGGGATAAATAGTGCTCTCGCTATTATTCTGAAATGTGCTCAAACACATTAGAATGTCTAAAACCAGCCATCTTTCTCACCAGATAAAATAGAGAATCTCAGGGTCTGGGGAGGTGGCTCAGCAGTTAAAGGTGCTTGCTTGCAAAGCCTGCTGGCCTGGGTTCAATTACGAGGTACCCCTGTGAAGCCAGTGGCACATGCAAGATGCCCTGGCACCACATCCTAATCCATTCTCTCTCTCTCTCTCTCTCTCTCTCTCTGACAATCTACATGATAGAAGAGTATTCATTTTCCTAGAACAATTTTTTTTAAATTAAGCTGTTTTAAAAGGACCGAAATCAAACTAGCAAGCATTTTTTTTAGCTTATAAAAATGTAGATGTGGATCAAGAAGAATTTCAAGGAATCAAAATCCAGAAGTAACAACATAAATAATTGAACATGACAGACAAGTCTGCACAAGCGCCTGACAACAGGAATTTGAGCCAGTAGAAAAGTAAGTAGTGATGATCCAAGGAACAGAACCTAGTGCTTCATAGTGACATGCTTTGTTCTTCTGAAATATACTTAACTTATGAGCTCCAGTGTGCTAATATCGTGTTAAGAACTCTGTTGAGTGTGTGGGTGTGGTTGAGCATGCGCCATGTCACACAGGAGAAGGTTAGAGGACAAATTCCAGTGTCCATCCTTGCCTTTCACTTTGTCTGGGGCAGGGTTTCTCATTCCCTGCTCCATTTGCCAGGCTAGCAGGCCACTGAGCATCTTGTCTCTGCCTTCCCTCTGGCCCTATGCATACTGGGATTTCAGACCCTAGGATTACAGATTTATGTGGGTTCTGGGCATCTGAACTCAGGCCCTCATGGCAAGTGCTTAACAGAGGGATGCCATTATGTCAAGATTTTTATGAAGGAAATCAGTTTCTATTTTCCCCATAATATGGCTTTGGCTGCCTTAATAAAGTAAGTTGGGGAGTGAATTTCTTTCTTCCATTTCTTTCTCTCAATCCTGAGTAATGTTTCTCCCCTCTTTCCACCCTCCCAGAGACAGTTGGCACTGCCTAGCAACATTGTTTATTATTGTAGGGGGACACAGGGTCTGAGGACAACCTCTCCTATTTTGCTTGACAGCCACAGATCTTGTTTTTCTTTTGCTGTTGTTGCTGCTTTCTGCCTGTCAGTCTAGCCGCCTGTGAGCCTCCAAACTCCCCTGGCTCTGCCTCCCACTGCTGTGGGTACACTGTGATCAGAATCATGTGCCACTGTGTATCCTGCTTTATGTGGGTCATGGGGAGTCAGACTCAGGCTGGAAGGCTTACAAGCAACTGCTTTTAATGGATGTGCTGTCATCTCAGCCCCTAGAAACACTGTTTTGATTGTCATACTGGGAGAAGATTGGTTGGCAGACAATAGGGTCATGAAAGCTGTTACAATAATATAAACATGTAGGTATTATTCCAGTTACCCAGGAGTTCCAACTCATTAAGGACATTTGCTTACTTCATTCAAAGTTCTTCTAAGCATAGTTGTATTCAAACCTAATAAGTTCACAAGATTCACTAATGGTTTAGTCACTGCTTGCTGAGTGCATTAACTGTGTTGTCTTATTGCACGTGAGGAATTTAAAGGCAATGGAAAAAAAATCAAAGATTAAACAAGAGTCTTCTCTACCAGCCATTCTCTTTTCCTCTTTCCTCCTGGTTTTCAAGTATTTTCTAAGTAATCATGACTAGTGTAACTTCACCTCAGAGATGCAGAAGAAGAGGAGGTGAAAACGGTAAGTCTTAACACAATTTTGTTTTCATAGTAAATACTTCCTCAGAGTTTACATGCTTCCACATGAAATCATCATGCATTCCTTCAAGTACAAGAAATATCTACTTTTATCAAGGATCCCTTTAGATATACTGCTAAAACAATAATGCTACAATTATCTTCACATTGCTGGGACCGTACACCCAACCAGAAGCAGCTTATAGGAGAAAATGTTTATTTCAGCTCACAGTTTCAAGGAGATGCTTCCTCATGGTTGGGACAGTATGGCAAGAATAGACATTCAACTTTATAAAATAACACAAAATCTTAATTTAGAGTTCGTGTAGATACATAAAACCACCACTTGCTAAATTTTTGGCACTGTCCTCCTTGCCCTCCTCCAAATCTCACTTTATTAATATGATATTTTAATCCCTAAGGTACAGTAACAGCAACATCAAAGTGCTCACAAAATCCCTCAGACTGTTCTAGCACAAAGGAAGAGTTGAGCTCACCCAAGTTTTTGCTCAATCTCGGGAAATTCAAGTGCTGATTGTGTTCTACCTCTGTGAATGAAGACTAGTTCCCCATTAAATTGGAACGTCAGCTACATTTAGCTAAGCTAAATGACTCACTACAGGTGACTGCATTCGTGTCCCCAGGGACACAGATCAACACCTCTGAGCTAAGACTAAATTCCCTCTGCCTCACATGACTCATTTCAATTAAGCTTATAGCAAGCAGAGGATATTGTGAAGGAGGGTGCAATACTCTTTCACCATCTTCCCAGGAAAAGGCAATTAGTTCATTCTCAGAAAAAGTTTGCTATAACCCCTGCAAATCTACTTCTTATCCATATGGCCCCAAGACCTAATGTGTTCTAGAAAGGTCTGGTTCACAGCATATTCTGCAATCTGTACTGGGACATAAACTCTATACTCCTATAATACAACCTGTATTTTACAAGGCAGCATCAAAATGGGCACGAATACTAGTGAGTGTCATAGCCTCAAATGTGGCCTAGAGCAAACACACAAGCCCAAACCCACTGGCACACACGTGAGCAAGCACATCTTCCTGCACACTCTGGGCGGCACAGCTGGCCTTCCGACAGGGCATTCAATCACATACATTCTTCTGTTTGAAGGCTGCTTTCACCTCCAGTCAGACAGGCTTTTTTTCCAGCACATCTGACAAAACAGGCACAGCAACCTTTGAGAGGAAGTGCACCAAGAGACAGGCAGCTGTGACGAATTAAAAGGTCTTCACTCAGAGCCTTCCATCAGCCACAAGGCCAGAGGAGGCTGACGTGATTCCTAAGAAATGTTAGGGTATTATTATTCACCTGTAATTAAAAAGAATGGTTTGATTTGGCTTCCAGCCTGGAGGCGTATGAATGCTCTTATTTTGCCAGGTTATGAGTTTTTCCACATCCTGAATGGGTCCTGAGAAGGAGGCAATCAGATGGATGGACTTCATAAAGTATTCCTCAACCTGGGGTCGCCTGCTGCTTGGTTTTGTGTACTTGTTTTAACTGGGGTTTCTTTCCTTTTGTTTCTGCTTGAGAAAAAAAAATATCCCCAGAGCATTAAAATAGTGAAATTTTGAGTCCATCCACATTAGAAAATCCAAATGAAAGGTTTTATTTTTTTATTGTTTTTAATGTTTTATTTATTCATTTTCAAGCAGAAAGAGAGAGAGAGAAAGAAAGAGAGAGAGAGAGAGAGAGAGAGAGAGAGAGAGAGAGAGAGAGAGAGAGAGCATACACCAGGGCCACCACCTTGTGAGTCTGGCTTATGTGAGTACTGGGGAATTGAACCCGGGGCCTTGGGCACTGGAGGCAAGTGCCTTAACCGCTGAGCCATCTCTCCAGCCCCAAATGAAAGGTTTTAGACATCACAAAAACATGAGGAAATTTATTACAGAGGCAAAAAGTTTCTTTTTCCCACATACTCTACATATGCAGAAAGAATAGTGAGGTTTCTGTAGACTGAGGTGATTAAAAAAAAGATGGCAACTATGAACAGCCTTTAAATACCTTTAGGCATTCAGAGTTTGGAGGATAATTATAAAAATTTGTTAAGCAACTTTCTGAACCAATTCTTCTTCTATCGTGCTTTCGTTATTATTCCAGGAAAAGACTGAAGCACCCTGGGACACAATGCAGCACAGTAGGAAGACACCCATGAGTTCCAAGTCAGTCTGGATTAGAGTGACACCCTGCTTCCAAACTAAATAAATGGAGCACATAAATATTAACTGGATAAGGAAAGCAACAGAAGAAAAAGCAAGGTAGGAAATAAAAGGAAGCCAAGCTTGAGATATATAAACCAAATATGCAGAGATCAGCTACACGTGAAGCCCAAACTTTCCTGTTAACTTTTCATTGCAAAGAGCTAAAAAGATAATTACATGAATTAACACTGGTGAGGCACACATATATAAATTAGCATGTTACCACCATCGTTACTTGGGAAGGAAAAAAATATATAGGTTCCCAAACTCATGGACTACAACAAAGGTAAATATTTTCAGTAATAACATTTTTTCTCTATATTTGTAGAGTATTCGTGTTTTTCCTCTGATATGTGTAAGGATGAAAACAGAAGGCTCCCCAGGGGACGTGACATTGTTGTGGGTTAACAGTGTATGCTCTCATCAAGTCCTGGGCTAGTGTCTTGGTCTGTCCTAGCTGGGGTGATAGATTGCTGTGGTGTGGAGGACACTTAAAACAAATATTTATTGGTCACAGTTCTGAGACCTTTTCTAGATGTCCCCAACACCTAATGTGCTCTAGGAAGGTCTGGCTCACAGGGTATCCTACCACTCATACTGGGACTAGTATCTTTCTGTCCTGTCAGAGAAGGGACAAAGGTCACCTTCTTCATTGCTAAGGAGTCTGTCTTCATGATTGAATCATTTCCCAAACATATCAAAGGAGGGGTGGAACACAAACATTTAGTCTGAAGCAGTGCCAGAAGTGGCTGGAAGTCCAGTGTTTTGGCTAGTTAATCCAGATGATATTCAAATAAATTTAGCCAAGATGGTTGCCCTGATTGGCTGGTGTGGAAATTCAGGTTCCAAATGACTAGACCAAGGCCCTTCAGTGCCTCAGGAGCTACTTGGATCTCTGGCCCCTTCCTGTATGTCCATGTGTCTAGGAGTTCTGGAAGATAGACTTTCTTACTTCTTGCTCACGGCTGGGCCCAGTGGGTCCAGTAGCCTCTACACAAAGAAGTGCCAGTCCTTGCAGCTTGCAAGGTGGCCTTCTTGGTGTCTTGTCAGAAAGTATCCATGGCCAGGTCTTCAGACCCACTGCCTCATTCTTCTTGGACCACTTGGATTATTTTTCTGAATAGAGTTATGAACAACAACTTTGCCCAAATTACTTATCACAAGGAGAGCTGTGGAAGAACCTGCAATCCAGAAAGAGAATGCACAATTTCAGGCTGCCATGGATAAATTCCCACTTCTAAGCAAAAGCCACAGTTACGAAATTTTATTTTTTATAGGATTAACACATATAAGTCCTCTGTTCCAGTTACCTTCTTGTTGCTGGAATAAAAGCACCTAACCAAAAGCAGCTGATGGGAGGAAGTTTATTTTGGCTTATAGTCTCAAGGGGAAGCTTCAGGATGGCAAGGGGAAAACATGGCATGAGCAGAAGGTGGACATCATCTTCTTGGCAACGGTACACAGAAAACACAGAAGGAGAGTGAGCTGAGATCTGACAAGGGGAAGTGAGCTATAACACACTTCAAAGCCCAACTCCAATAACACATCTCTTCCAGCAAGGCTCCATTTCCCAAATTGCCACCAGCTGGGGACCAAGCACTCAAAACACATGAATTTAGGAGGGACATCTAATTCAAACCACCACATCCTCCAGAGCAATTCTCCAACTTGCCTCATATTTTTATATATTTTTATTTATTTACAAGCAGAGAGAGAGAAAGAACAAATGGGTGCATTAAGGCCTCTTGCTACTACAAACAAACTTCAGGCACATGCACCCCTTTGTGCACCTGGCTTTATGTGGATACTGCAGAATCAAACCCTGGCCATCAGGCTTTGCAAGCAAGTGCCTTTTAACCACTTAAGTATCTCTCCAACCCCTCTTAAAAGAATTGGATTCCCCATCCCCACTTGAGCTTCTTGTATCAGTATCTTTCCAAAGGATTAAGGCACATGAGAAATCACTTCATCAAAGGTACTGGAACATTGTGGAGCATCTGGTCAAATCCCACGTCTTCCACTTTCTATCTTTGTGACCTTCACAGGCACATTGCTTTCTCTGAGTGTTTCTCCACATGGGAAATAAAGGTATGGGGGCTCGGGAGCCAGGATTTTAAGGCAGGTTAGTGAGAGGGCCCAGCAAAGGAGAGGAAGGAGATAGCAACAGACAGCCTTTGCATCAGTTTGTTTCCCAAAAACTAAGTGATTTTGGGAAAATGACTTCTTTTCTCTTCATGTTGTTTCAGGCTCTAAAATGGGCGACAGTGCATCTAATTTTTGGAACAAAATTGTGTTCTCAGACTGCTTTTAGTTATTAGAAGGAAGCAACGAGCAGGCTACATCACACTAAAATCTGAATGAATTTGGAAAGAAGAAATTATAAATACACCACTTGACCATTTCACACTGCTTATGCTTCTGGAAAATTCCAAAGTTGAATCCATGTGTGTACCTGACCAACAGTGGAACTTGATGGTGTATTTCAAGTAGCACATTTTTCAAATAACACCTTGGTTTTGTCTAATCTTTGGGAAAACTTGTCAAAATTAATAATAGAACTTCTCTCAGTCATTAAGTTGCTTACTTTGCAAGCCTCCGGCACTGGAGAAGAAGAGGAGAGCAACTTGCTGGGGTCGGCTGGCTTTCTTGTTACTGTTACGCTCCAGGCCAGTGAGAGGCCCTGTCTCCAAAAGGTAGATAATGCCTGAGTGACATCACCTGATGCTGTCTTCTGGCCTCCACGTGCACACATAGAAGCATGCATACCCTCACACGCATGTTCACATGCACACACACACACACACACACATGACACACACACAACTCCATTTATTTTTAACTTTTTAAAAAATTTTTTGTGATAGAGTCTCCCTCTGAAGCTCAGGCTGCCTAGGAACTCACTATATGACCCAGGCTGGCCTCCGACTCAAGGTAATCTTCCTGCTTCAGTCTCATAGGCGCTGAGATCATAGGCATGAGTGATTGCACTTCATGATGACTGGAACCATCCCTGACCAGCCTGATGGCTCCCGGCATGCGGGCCTGTTGGCTTTGGCAACTGTGCAGAAGGAGAGGGGTCTGGGGGAGCATGGATACTGTGAGAGCTCTGAAGGCAGAGCCCACCCCCACCCCCAGGGGCCACCACATGGTGGGGAACAATGCTTTTAGATTATTTTCTTATTCTGCAATGCCTCAAAATGTGTTAAGTCTTGTCATCTTCCTCCCTAAGGAGTTTTACTGACTTAATTGAGTTATTGTTTGCAGACATGGGATCCATTCAGTCACATCACAAAAGAAAGAAATTCATTTCCAAATGTCAGTGTTCACAGTCCCCCAAACATCTAGTCAAGAGGCCAGCCATATCTAGGAAGAGCAACATAATTGTGAATCTCTCTTTAAGGCTCAAAATCCTAACAGTAAAAAAAAAAAAAATCTAGGACCTACAGGTTGCTGGTTTTATCACAGAGCATGTTTACCAAATACAGATGATCTCTAACTTATAAAAATGGCTGATGGTTTCACAGGATGGTTGAGGTGGAATTCCTAAATAGAAACATGCTGTATTAGTTACTTTCCCCAATGCTGCGACAGAATATCTGAGAAAGCAATTTAAGGAAGGGAGGGTTATGTTGGCTCACAGTTTGAGGGGCTACAGTCCGTTACCATGGGGAATTCAGGGGACAAGAGCACAGAGCACTCTGTTAAATAGTGCCCGCCTTCAGAAGGCAGAGAAAGATCAATGCTGGTGCTCAGCTTGCTTGCTCCCTTTCATTCAGTCCATGAGATTTGTCTCCTAGGTAATCCTAGGGCCTGTCTAGTTGGCAATAGAAGTTAATGACCACACATGTAAAGTTCGGAATTGACTCTTGAGCCTCGGCCTCCAGCACTGTGCTCACAAAGCCTCTTTTAAGAACTTTGTTCTCTGGACCTTATCCAGATCCTATACTGGGAACTGAGTATTTGGAGGCTGAAAGCTCCTCATACATGCCCTAGGTTCTGTTTCTTTTATTCAATTATTAATATAATTTACCTCTCTTATCTGAAAGAAATGGTAAGGGAAGCAGTGAAATATCTCACAACCTGGTTGGTGCTAAGGTTTTCACAGATACAGAGAAACGTTAGGTCACAACAGAAGGTGGTCCCAAGGTCAGTGTGGGGACCCCAGGAAAGCTGGAGCAAACACTGCCTCCTTCCCAAACTGCTCACTAGAAGTGAATCTTGAAGCAGTACCCCAAGTCACAGCATGCACAGTGAGCGTGGCTCTGCTCCTTAACAGCTGTGTGTACAAACTCTTCATATCCCGAGCCTGCAGAAGGAGAGTCACTCAGGTGGGCATTTGGATCCAAGCTTCAATCAAAGCCACTGCATATTTTCAAAGGCTGACTCAACCTTCCTGGCCTGTTTCACAGGCTGAAATTCTGAAGCCCCACCTGTGTGTGCAGTTTGTGACTTTAACAAGCTCATTGCCTCTGTGGAAATAGATATTTGCCTGTAAAAAAAAAAAGAGCCACTTACCATAAGCTAACATGATTTTTCAAGGTAAAAATTCCACAGGATTTATAGTTGAGTCCTAAATCTACTGGAAACCCAGAAACACCCCACAACTTACATGTGATACACTGCTTGAATCAAAGATCCACAGAGTATCCTACCAGAATCCCAGGCTTAGGTCCTAATGACACCCTGAGTCTATTTGGATCTAAGTTTAATGACCTTTCCTCTATGGTACAATGAACCTAAATTCTCAGGTAAGCTCTAGTGACCTATGGTTTCATTTAATAGGTATGTAGCTGGGAGGAGTGAATGAGACAGTGTCTGACCTTAAGCAAATAACCAAAAGCAGAGTTTGGAACTGTAGAGTAACCACATTTCCCATTGCCTCTCTGAGCCCTGCAGGGCGGGGAGAACAGTCTGGTGCGCATGCCCACTATGAAGCACTAACCAGTGGTCTGTTCATGCCAGTCATTTCCTTTACTTCTCTTCAAGCATAAGGTGATTTAAGGGACTGAATGCTTCACTAAAGTTAAGCATTTCTGCTCAAATACAACGAATTAAAAGGTATTTCTTAGGCTGAAGTGTTAGCTCAGTCAGTAAACTGCTTCACAAGGATAAGAACCAGAATTTGAACTCAGAACCTATGTAAGAATGCCAGGCATAGTGCCATGTGCCTGTAATCCCAGTGCTAGAGAGACAAAATACCTGACATTCCCTGGCCAGCCAGAGTAGCCTACTGGTTGAACTCCGGGCCAATGAGGACTTTATCTCAAAAAGTGGTGGAGATTGTTCCTAAGGATGACACCCAAAGTTATCCTTGGGCTTCTGCACACACACACACACACACACACACACACACACACACACACACACACACACAGAGAGAGAGAGGAAATATGCATTCATACATGTACACGTATTGGAAACAGATGTTTCTTCACTTCTGATAATGTAAGGATTTCTTTTGCAAACCACTGGGGTTTTGCCTTCTTCAGAGCTTCCAGGAAATAAAACTGAGTGAAAGCATTGCAATAACTATTCATACCCAAACACACCTCTTGCATCCGCTATACTAAATGCACAGCCATTCGGATAGCTTTCACAGTGGAAGCCTTTCACATTTCAGCAAATTCCGAGATTTTTTTTCCCACTCAAAAGTCATTCATCCAATGTGATTTACCACAGTGACACATCACAATATGATCCCTCAGGGAATAAATATCTCCTCAACACAAGCACAGTTTTATAAACTAAAATACTGTTGACAAAAATCTAAAGATAAATGGGTTCCTATATATATATATTTTTAAATTTGGAGTTTTGCTCTCATTCATTAGGGCTATAGATAAACTTGAAGAGATGATCAAATAATGAGCATTTAATCTTCATCTTTCTTTGGTTATAAGAAGAAAAAGTACAGGTGAATTAAAGATATAAAGCTTTAGTATTTCAAACATCAGTGGCTTAATTTTTTTCCCTGAGAATGGCTGGAAGTTATTTCACTGAAACCAATGATTTTTTTTTTCCAAATAGAAGATGAAGAGGAAAATTTCTCTAATAGGCACATTTCTTGTAAGTGCTCTCTGCTGGTAAAGTGTCAGCGTGGGTAACAATATTGAGTCTTTCCAAAATTCTTCCCAGTTTGATCCACTCACACCATGGTTTTCTTCATTTCCTGACCAGCAGCATTGTCCGTGATCACTTCACATGGCCGACAGCTGGTGCCTTCAGCCCAACAGATGTTTTTGTGTCTAAGTCATCATCATCATCCTAGAGACAGAATCCAAGACTCTGTTTTCCTTCCCACCCTTCTCCCATCTGCAGAGCCTTCCTCCAGAGGACAAAGAGAACGCACCTCAAAACACACCCAAGGGCTCAAATGGGTTTAATAACACCATCTCTGGTACATAAGAGCCAACTCTTTCCCAGGGAAGGAAGATTACCCATGACATGAAGGTAATCATTTGAAACAATTCCTGTAAGACCAGCATTCACGGCCAATGAACCATAAGATCAATCATAGGATCCTGAGATGAGATGGGCAAGCTAAGTCACCTGTGGATGCTTCTGGGAAATTGTTACTCGGCTCATTTTTCCACCGTGTTGACTTGAGCTTCTCTTCTTTTCTAGTGTTACTTAAGGTTTTGTAAGTGTCTAAGCGCATGTAACCCTGGCTTCTCCTTGGTCACTATTGATGGCTTATAGCTAAGTGAATGGGTCACTCCAAACAGGTGACCAAGTCCCAGTGCCTAAGCAATACCAGAAGCATCCACCTTATATGTGGTGAGATTAAGTATGTGACATATATGAAATGCTGCAGATCTCATAGCATTCATGACAATAGCCATTGCTTGTCATTCCTTCACTTGAAAACCACACAGTCACCGAAATTCAAAGTGGATTCATTTACTATTATTTCTGCTTTAAAGAAAGCGCATGCGAGATTTCAGAATATTCTTTGAGCAGAATGGCTTTTTTAAATTGAAGAATCTGTCCTCCAGCCTTCAAGCCAATTGTATTAAATGAGATTCTAAAATTGTCTTGCTCACTTCAAGGTAATGGAAGCACTGTGGCATTGTGAAAACCCCCATTGAGTGCATAGCTAGTTTAACTTTCTGGAGTGAAGAGAAAAATTACACAGGGACTTTTGCATTAGCCTTATAGTCAGAGAACCTTGAAGTGGTTTCCACAGGTGGGGGGGGGTGGGAGTCACAAAACAACTGTCGAGTGGATCAATCATGTGAATTGCTTTATGTAGATTTAAATTTCCATGTTTTGCTCTAACTGTTTATAAACATCAGTATTTGCACGTGTGTGTTCCTGTGGGGGGGAGGAGGTGAACATGTGTGTGTACGTGTGTGTGCATGCATGTGAAGCTCAGAGGACAACCTCAGGAGTTGCTCCTCAGGTGCTGCTCATCTTTTCTGAAACAGGGTTTCTAACTGGGCTGGATTTTCCAAGTAGGCTAGACTGACTGACTAGTGAGGCCATGAATCTGCCTGTCTCAGCCTCTCCTCTCCAGCACTGGGGCTCCAAGGACTCCCCACCACGAGTTCTAGGAATGGCCCTTAGATACTAAAGCTTTTGAGACAAACCACTCTATCAACCAACCTATCACCCTAGCCCCTAAATATTAAATGTTAATAAATTCTACCTTTTATTACTGTTGTAGTCAGCCAGATGCCACTGGGATAAACCTCCAAACCAGGCACAGTTATGGGGGAAAGGAGTTATTGAAGTTACAGATTCAGAGGAAGTTCTATAATGGCAAAAAAAGGTTGGCTCCCTTTTCACAGTCCAAGCAGAGAGAGAAGAGAAACCATCAACCAGTACCAGCACCACACACATGACAGCAAACAGGCAGGGGTGTGTTTGTGTGTGTGTGGGGGGGATATTTCCTTTCTCTTTCCCTTTATATAGCTTTCAGATGGGGTCTTGCCACCCTTTCCCAGACTTTTTACTCCCTGAGTCTCTGGAATTTCCTTCCTGCACTGCCCTCTCAGGAAGGGGTGTTTATTTCTAGCTGCCCTGAGCCTCTTTACATCCTACCACCTTCTGAGAGGGCTGGCTTCCTGTGAACAACCTCAGAGACCCATCCAAGATTACTAACAAAACCTCCATCATGACTACTAAAAGTATTTTGCAGTGCTTGAGTGAGCAAGACTGTGCTCATGCTAATTTTCAAATAGATATTTTAAAATGAAAAACACAAGCTTTAGAAATTCCTGGAGAGAGTATCCATATATCTCTCATAATATTCCCATTTAGCCATCTGAAAATGAATCTTTCTATAAGGATGCCCTAATTTTATAAACAAGACAGTTTAAGACCTCAACTCAATGCCTCTCAATGAGAAGAAATGACGGAAAAAATTGTGCAAGGGGCTGGAGAGATGGCTCAGCTGCTAAGGTGCTTGCCTGCAAAAAATTGTTCAGCATTAAGTTGTTAATGTAGCACATTGTGTTTAGCACCTATTCTTGCTCATGGATGTGTGTATGTGGATAAAGTATGTGTGCTGTGGTATGTGAGATGTGTGCACCTGTATGTGTGGATGTATATTTTGTGTATGTGCATGCTAAGAGGAGAATGTCAAGGGCCCTTCTCTACTGGTCATCTGAGCACTTGCTTGAAACAGCATCTCTCCCTCAACCCAGAGATGTTGCTTTATCTGGCTTGTGAGCCCTGATGATCCTCCAGCCTCCACCTCCAATGGACTGGAGTTGCAGGTGTGTGTGGCCATACCCAGGTTTTACATGGGTTCTGTGAAGTCAGACTCTAGTGGTCTCAAGCTTTCTTCCCTCATGCTTAAGAAAGAAGAGCTAACTGCTAAGCCGTCTCCCCATTTCTTGGGTTTAGTACTTTTAATACTGTTTTTATGTCATCAATAAAATTAACTAATGAAGGCATGCACCCCTCCTTGTATAGCTCTGTTCAAATATCATTTTCTAATGTTACTCACAGGAACCCTGACATGCCTTTCTCTCCACTAACTCTTTTACATTTAAGTTCAAATATTCCTCTAAAGTTTCTGCTTCAATTAGACAGCATGATCTGTGTTTGTTTGAATTTATAACTGAGAAAAAAAAAACATATGACCAGACAGTAAACCTTAATACTTACTGCAAAGAAAATTTTAGCATGTAAAATTTTATACCTCAACACACAGGAATATATTTTATGATATGCATTTATGTGTTTTTTTCTTTGTTTGCTTGGTGAATGATAACTGCACTTTTTTTTATTTTTTTTTATTGTTTATTAATTACTATGTTTCATTGTGATTTGTTTTTTCGGTGCTCAGAATGGAAACTGGGACCTTGAGTATGTTAGATCATATCTACAACTGAGCCTCAGCTCCAGCAAGTTTGGCAAAATTATTTTAAAGATGAACTTGATACAACAATGATTTCATTGAGAAAGCCATCATTGGGCGGCATCAGATTTTAAAACTACATTGACAATTTGTGAAGAAGAGGATTTGCAAAGCAATTTCTCCTTTCTCATTAGAAGCCCAATCTTTTGAAGTTGGTAAAGTTCAACCCAACAATACAATGTCCCTATGAGAACAGTTCAGCAGATGGCACAATGTGCCTGAGGACAATTTTAATTTCAAGCACCAAGTACACTTTGTGTACATCTCATTTTGAGCAATTTACATGAAGACAATCTAAAAAAAATCTTATTGGTATTTTTTACAAAAGAATATTTGTGATGCGTCATCAATTAGATTTTTATAGCATGAAGCTATCAGCGTGGTCAGTAGAGTTAAGCATATATCATGTGTAGATCCATTTCTAAAGGTAAAATTAATGTATGGAAGGCTGAAAACCTACACATCATAAAGAGGATTTTGATAGCTGTTAGGTATCTCCCCAAATAAGCAGACTGGGTTGTGAATAGTTCTTCCTACCACAAAAGTAATCACTGCATCTTTAAAAATTGACACTAACTTCTGTACTTGATATTTTCTCCTGATTAATTGTATTGTATCGTAAAATAAATTATATACTTATCTAATATAGATATGATAACTGATCAATCTGGTACATTTTGAGGACACAATTTTCCTTTTCTTTGTGTGGGATCCTGAAAAGATTCGAACACAAATATGAACAAAGCTTTTTCTTACACCCGGATACACAAAGCAGCTGCTCTATGTCATGCTTCTATCATGTCAGGCAGTTGTATTACAGTGTGCGGATTTATAAGTAGATGGTTTTAATTAAGAACAATAGGTCTTGGACATCAAGGATTCTCCACATCAAAGCTTTTTAGCAATGAACTCCTCTCATAGCTTGACATGTATATTATTCACATGCTGAATGCGTCTTCCACGTTTCCAGTCACTGATACTGACATCAGATTTGATATTCTCCAAGTAACAACTAAAAATAGCAAAGGAAGAGTCACCATCAAAGGCACAAATTGCAATGTGTAAAAGATGAATTTGGGGCTGGAGAGATGGCTCGGTGGTTCAAAGTGCTTGATGGACAAGCCTGACAATTGGAATTCAGAGTCTCAGATTCCTTATAAAGCCAGTTGCAAGTAGTGTGCACATCTGCAATCCTAACATGCTATGGCAGTGGGATGCAGAGCTGAGGATCCCCAAACTCATGTCTCACATAAGGTGGAAGATGAGGATCAGCACCCCACGGTTGTCCCCTGCCCTCCACACACGTGTTATTCCATGTGGACGCCTGTGCATTCATTCACCCACCATATGCACACATAGACATACACAGCCAGCCTAGCTTAGTTGGTGAGTTGCTTAGCTCAAAACTCAGCAACTGAGCACTTTGGCTGTGTAGCCGTGGGTGAGAGTGGCCCCCATCATCTAGTTCACATGTAACCTGGTGGTCCGGAGAGGGTCCTGGCTGGTCCAGCTGAGTCAGCGGGAAGCTCTCTCTTCCTCTCAGAGCCCAGCTGGTTGTTCATGTTATGGAGAGCTAAGTTCAGTTGGAGGTGTCCAGCAGGCAAATGTTTCCAAAGCTTCTATTTGTCATTGTCCCCATGGCTAAAGCTGACCCAAAGGTCATTCAACCATGGACAAAACTATATCACCTCCTTGCATTGGAAGGATCTTAAACAATGCCACCAGTTTTCCAACTATGACAGTCACAAGATTCTTTATCCATATCTCTCCTATCCATCCATGTCTACCCCAGAAGATGCCCTGGAATATGCTGGCATTGTCTACAACTGGCTTGGGGCAGCTTTTTAACACCATTTCATTCAGCCATGCTGACTGCCTGACAATCCCTTAAAGACACACACATGGACCTTATTAAGACTCTCAATGGCTGTCTATTATCTAAAGCTAAAAATCCAAGTCCTTATCATGGGCACGAATGTCCTCCATGATCTAGGTCATATGTCTCAAATATTCTTCGGGTCCTTCCATGATGGAGTCTGGATGATCCGGAGCTGTTCCACAGACAGAAAGAAACCCCAGCCTGAGGGTCATAGATCTGCAAAGGTTTGGAAAGCAGATGCATATTTATAGCACTTGTAATTTCACATTTATTTTTATGATTTGTTACTTGTTGCAGATTATTGTATCTGTTTTTCTCACTTCTAAATCCCTGGTGCCTGTCATCATGAGTGACAAGTGGTTTATCACCAATAGCATATTTCAACACCTCAAGATTCACTTTGCAGGCTGAAGCCGTAGCTCAATTGGTAGAGTGCTAGCCTAGCGTGCACAAAGCCCTGGGTTCCATCCCTAGTACAGGATAAACTGAGCATGAAGGCTAGCATTTAGGGGCCGGGAAGATGCATGCAGTCTGGAGGATCAATAGTCCAAGGTCATTCTTAACTATAGAGTGAGTTCAAGGCCAGCCTGAACTACATGAGACCCTGGCTCAAAGACAAAACAAAGTAACATAAAGATTCACTTTTAGGTTCCTAATCACAGATAAAAAGGTTTTACAAATTAACATTGTCCTATTTCAGAATTAAACTTCATTTTGGAGCCATTCCATTTAAGTCATGTGGTATTTGATTCTAGGCGTTATATCAGAAACAAGGCAATTTGGATTCTAGTTGCCACTAAGTCATTCTTTACCTGTTAACCACACTTCCTCACCAAGAAAGTGACTAATCCAAGACAGGGCACCTTAAGTGATGCCCAATGTTTTACCATTATATGATACCAGGATTCTTAGATATACAACGGGCATGGTGTGTAACATCAAGGCAGCCTTCTGTCAGAAATGAATACATCATCCATTTTTTTAAATTTTTACTTACTGGTGTAATGTGTCCTCAATTTAAGTAGTCAAAGGATATAATTGCATGTAAAATTAAAAATTTCTCAGTATGTTAAAATGTCTACTTAAAAAATAAAGCCTGCACTAGAAATTATATTAAACATATAATAAGCAAAGAATAGGGTGAATTAAGTTCACCAGCGACCTCAGCATCCTCGTGTCAGCTCCAAGGCTCACTGCCGTGAGTTTATGAACTGCTCTGAGGCCTCACACTGGGAAACATGCTGATTTTCCACAAATGTTAACACATGGGACCTGCTCACGAAGCATCTGGAAAATCCCAAAATCAAAACACACACTTCAGCAGGACAATTTCAAAAGACCAGAACCCAGAGGCACTGTCCCCCAAGCAGAGAGTTGCAGGAAACAGCCAGGCCCCCACATGCCAACACCAAGTTTCTGCGGCACTTCTCAAGAGTCCCTTTAAAGAAAGGAAAGCAAACAGGCCACACAGCAGTAGGTACTGTTTAATATATTTCAGATTTGACTCAAACAAAAACAACATCTGGGATGCTAAAATGATTCTATAGTGAAGCAAATAAGAGGTTTTGAATTTCTTGATACAGGAAGTAATAGGTTTTATTCCCATGATTTGGGGGAGGCACTCGAGGTAGGTCCTTGTTTATTGAGGAATATGCCTGGCCTAGAGCATCAGAAAGATCAAATTCAAGTGAAGCGACTGCTGAAACCTGAATTTCTCTAAGCATACAGGATACATGTGGTCAAAGAACAGAATGGCCGTTCTACAACTTGCCCTTCAGAAAAAATGGGTTGTGAGGCTAGAGAGATGGCTCAGTGGTTAAGGTGCTTGCCAGGAAAGCCTAGGGACCTGTTCTCGATTCCCCAGGACCCACTTAAAGCTAGATGGCTCATGCATCTGGAGTTCTTTTGCAGTGGCTAGTGGCCTGGTGCACCCACTCTCTCTCTCTCTGAAAGAGAGAGAGAGGAAAGGAAGGAAAGAAGGAAGGAAGAAAGAAAAAAGAAGGAAAGAAAGGGTTAATTTTGGATTTAGTATACTGTTACATGTGTGTGTGTTTGTGTGTATGTGGTATGAATGCATGTGTGTATGAGCATTTGTATGTGTATGGTAGTATGTGCACATGTATATGGAGGCCAGAGGTTGACAGTGAGTGTCTTCCTCAGTCAGTCTCCACCTTATTCTTTGAGACAAGGTTTCTCAGTGAACCTGAAGCTCACCAATTCTGCTAGACCAACTAGCCATCTAGCCCTGGGGATCTTCCTGGCTCTGTCCCCCTAGCGCTGGGAGTACAGGGGTGCATCAGCACACATAGCTTTTACATGGGTATTGGGGAACTAAACTCAGGTCCTATGCTACAGGGCCAGCATTTTACCCACTGACCATCCCCCCAGACTTATTTTTAAGAGTAGCTATTAATAATAGAAAGCAGAAATTCTAATAATAGGATAGAAAAATGTAATGACAAAAATTAACACAAACACAAAAGAAAACAGACAATTTAAAAAAAATAGTAAAGATTGGTTACATAATAGCACAAAAAAGATTGTAGAATTTAAACTAAACTGTTGATAATCACCTTAAATACAAATGAATCCTATATAACTAAAAGAAAAAGATAGTTTAAAATGTGAAAAGCAATAATAAGTGTTCTCATTAATGATGTAAATAAAAACAAAGATACATACAAAATGTTAGGAATAGAACCCAAGGTCTTGTGTATGACAGACAAGTGCTAAAAAAAAAACCTGCAAATTTTAAAGTTGGAAGATATATTTTAAAATATTAAGACTCCTGACACTTGACAATGGGATTTTGCAGAAAACCATTTACTGTATGTAGAGGGAATGAGCTCTTATATGTTGATGGGAATATAAACAGTCCAGATATTATGAAGATCTACACAGACTGTCTTCAAAGCACTAAAATATAAAACTTCCATATAACTTAACTATGCCACCCTGGTATGTGCCTGAAGGAAATGAAGTCAGCTAATAAAAGAGATACCGGTTCACACATAATTATTGTGACACTACTCACAATAGCCAACTTGGAAAATCAGCCTAGACCCTCAGTAGAAGATCGGGTACACATTATGTGGTAGCTATCACACTTGAGTGTCCTTCAGCCACAAGGAAAACAAATGTGTATCATTTGCAGGGAAATGAATGAAATTAGAGATTATGAAGTTAGGTGAAATAAGTGTGACTCAAAAACCACAAGTACGAGTTTCCTCTCATGTGGAATCTATAGATGGGAAGTGGAAAGGAAGGGTGGGAGAGAGGAAATAAGGAGGAGTGTGAGGCTGAACGTGATGAAAATACAGTACACAAATATGAAAATGTCACAATGAAGCCCATTATTTAAACAATTAGCATAAACTAATTTAAATATAGGGGTTTCATTATTGCAATATCAAGGGGAAAAATGGTGGACGTACAGAACTCTGGTATTTTAACAGGTTGTAACCCAGTGAGGAATGAAGCCACAGACCCTAACTCACCATAAAGTTACAAAACTTTAAATGCTAATGAATTTAACAAGGTGGCACATATAGACAAGACTAGAAGTATACAATTACAAATATAAAAACTCAGAGAAGATGTTAGCCAAATTGTACAATAATATGGTTGAAAAAATAAGGATTTAGAAATACCACAATATCATCAATTAACCAGTGGTTTTCTATAATCTATTTCATAGAAAAACTACAGAATGCCCATTTGATTGCATTCTGCATATTTATCAAAGTGCCTACAGTTTTAAGGATGACAAAAGTTCAACACATTTCCAAGAAATTAAATCAATAAGCTATTTCCATATTAGAAATTAGACATCAGTTCTCATGGCTGGAAATGCCTCACAAGTTTTGAAATTAAGGAATATACTTCCCCTTTAACTCATTTTAAAATTCACATCAAAATGGAACATTATTTGGAGGGAAATGGAAGAAACTATAGATCCCGGTGGTATGTGAAATAATCCAATGGAAATAAAAGCCAACCTTAGGGATGGACCCAACACAAAGCCGGAAAAATCAATAGCATATGTGAAAGAGAAAGAAAACAACCTGCAGATTAGGGAACTGACTGCATATCAAGTAGTTCAGTAGAACAAATGCTAGAAAAAAGAAGGGAGAACAATGAAACAAAAACCAGTGGAATTAAAAAAACAACATGCTAGAGGCCAAAGAAGCCAAACTTTGCCTATAAAAATGTTATAATAAAAATGACAAATTCTGGAAAGATTAGTCAAGAAAACAGAAAGGCAAAATCCATCCAACATTAGTATTATAAAATAGATATCATTAGTATTGACATGCTGAGGTAGGAAAATCTCAAGTTTGGAGCCAGCCTAGGATACATAATGAGACTCTGTCTCAAGGTTGTAGATGAAGATAGGGTAGACAGATAGATAGACAGACAGACAGACAGACAGACAGACAGACAGACAGACAGACAAAGAACTGATGATATTATGAGCAAAGTTATGTCAAAAGTTAGAATTCTTTTCACAGTTCAAAAAGTTTATTGGTATAGTTTAACAGTTCACATTGCAATATTGGTTTTTGGAATATTGAACAGAAATTTCCACTGTTATCTGAAAATTATACTTCTCTTTTTTTGTAATTACGTATCTACATGAATATTGATATTATTTCTATATTGTATCCAAGCTAATGAATAGCAAATTATACCAGATTGAAGGTACAAGCACATATTGGGGTCTTGCCACCATCTATTAAGTTATACATTAAGGCTATTTGAAAAAACATAAATCACTGTCACTTGTCTGACTAAAACTTGTTTTTAATTGAAATTTATTTATTTTCACTTTTTTACAAAGGTTGTAATATTTTATCCCTTCTCTCTGTCCCACTGTCCTTGAAGACTCTCCTCAGTGGAATTATCAGTGTTCACTGTTGGGTAAATAAGGTCTCAGTCAGTGGTGGTATGGGGCTGGGCCTCAAAATATTTCTACCCATCCTGTGGCTCTTAAAATCTTCTCACCCCCTGTTATAGTCAATACATTACCAGTACACACATCATTGAGATGAATCTCCAAATCAGGTACAGTTATGGGTGGAAAGGATTTATTGAAACTACAGATCCAGGGGAAGTTCCATATGGTGAAAGAGGCTTCCCCCCTTTTCACAGTCCAAGAAGAGAGAGAAAAACCATCACCAGCAACCCACACACAACAGCAAACAGGCCTGGTGTGAGGGGAGGGGAAGGAGATTTCTTTCCCCTTTATTTAGCCTTAGGGCAGGGTCTTGAAACCCTATCCTAGACTGGTTGACTTCCTGAGTTACTGGAATTTCCATCCTGCCCTGCCCTCTCTGGAAGAGATGTTAATTCCTAGCTTCCCTGAGCTTCCTTACATCCTGCCCCCTGCTGAGAGGCTGCCTTCCTGTGAACACCTGCAGAGAACCACCCAAGATTACTAAAAAGATCAAGTTGACAACAAAACCTAGCCATCACACCTCTTCCACAATGGTCCGTTGTTGGGCACTGCCTGTTTGTGCTGCTACTGAGGGCGCGGAGAACAAAGGGTTAAGGATGTATGAATGAGGTGAAATCCCAATAATTTGGTAGGTGTTTCCCGGCTCCACCTACCCTGATTCCCACCCCCATGGGCTGGCCACAGAAACCAGCATTTCCATCTCAGCATGACTGGCATTGGGTATCAGAAAAACTTTCTTGTACCCATCCCCACGGACTGGACCGTGGCTAGCATCACGTATTTCCCGCCACTCATGGCCCCCAAATGAGGTGTTCTCAGGTTGTCCCCACCTACCTTTCCCACCCACCTATCCCAGAGCAGGCTCCCAACTCCCCACCCCCATCAACCAATCTCCTTTTCTCTTCCCCATCCCCCTGACCCCCTTTTCCTATAAAATGTAAGTCCCTCAATTAAATAGAGAACCACATGGATATACAATACTCATCTGCTCGCCTCTGTGTCCCACAGGACCCCCCTGCTCCAACCCCCCCAGCTCTGTGGACCCCAGCCCTGAGACAGCGGACAGCAGATAGCTCCCGACTGCTCCCCGAGGAGAAAACAACAGTCCCTGAGCCTTGGTGAGTCTGTTAGAAGTCTTGTTTCGTGTTGAATCCTCTGTAGTCTCTGGGTTCTGATCAATGTGTTTTATTGACTATAGTGTCTGTTGCCTTTACCTGATTGTCAAGCTGCAGTGGGAGAGATACTTGTGTTGCCACTTCCTCTGCAATTTCTTGTGGGCCCAGCAGATGCCGTATGGGGGGGCACATCTTATGGTAGACAATCAGCTGCTTTTCTTGTCATGCTGAAAGATCTTGACTAACCTGAGTTTATTCTGCCATCCATAAAATAAAAGATTCTCCAACCAAGAGTGAGAGCAGCTTGAGTCCTCCCCCACTAAGGGGGCCTCTTGACCAATTAAAGAACAGTTAGTTGGTCACCTGCAAAGGCTGTCACTGTTGCACAAATTGTGTACTTCTTGTCTAGCTGGTTGATATCATAGGTTGAAGGATCCCCTGCTTAATCATGCTCCTGGTGACCATTGGCCCCTGTAGCTCTCATACCATTTTCAACACTATGAGGGCTATCCTGGAGGGAACTAGTTTTCCTCTCATTTCCAACATGGTATTTTGATGACCCATGACCACAGCCTGTGTTGTCTTCAGCAATAGGGTCTTACATTTTAGCTCTGGCAGTTAATTAAGTGTTATGGCAAAGGCCCACATTGTTTGAGGGACCTCACGGGTCTCCATGACCAACAGCTCACTTCTATAGGACACTTCTGTCCAGATCAAAAATTTTTGACAAAATAAACTATTTCCTAAATATATATAAATGTATATTGCCAAGATGGGTCCATGAAGAAATAGAAAAACAGAATAGTTATAAATCTTTCCACAATGATAACTTCATGTTTAAATGACTTCAAAGGGAAAGATTCTTCAGACCCAGGTCATATGATCCCATGTTTCATAGAATCTTCCAGAAAACAGAAACAAAGAAACAATGCCCAGATTGTTCTATGAAGCTACTATAACCTTGAAAAAAAATTAAAACCCAAGAAGGAAGGTAGGAGAAACTAGCGTCTGACTCAGGGATACAGAAACAAATGTTCATTGCATCTTCCTCAGTGCCCTTGTAGAGCTGTTTGCAAAGTGGCGCACAGATTTATCCTCCCAATATGGCAATGGAAGGCAGAGACAGAACAATCTAGAAGCTAGCTTGGAAGCAGCAGCAGCAAGAGACTCTGTCTCAAAGGAAGGAGGAAGGAGAGGAGAAATACCCCAAGGTTGTCCTCTGACCTCTGTATGCATGTGCCCATATTCACACATGTATTCACATGTATACATGCAAATTTAAAAATACACAGCCTAACACTCCAATTTTCTAACTTGGCTCCAGATATAATAGTAAAATCTGTGGAAGATGTTGACTTTCTTTAGAGAGTTGTGACATTAGCTGGTCAGTTCCAGCCAAGGTCTCATGCGGCCACAAACAGACAAGATTACTTCAGATGTATATAACAAATGACGTAGCAGATCAGCTGATGAACCCATTGTAGATTTGATTTGTAATTAGTCTTACTTGGTCATCAGTATATTTCTAGAAGATTCTCTAGAAAGTGGAAATAATTACATTGCGTGTCTTTCAAGAACACAATTAGAAAAAGTATGTTTTCAAAATTTTATACTTTTTTTGCTCGAGTTTCAAATATAGCATGTTGAATTACATTCTAAAATTTAAGTATAAAAGTAAGTTTCAATTGGACAAATGACTATAATTTTAAACAAGTGTATGAATGTCATGCCAGGTTTGATGTGGGGTCAAAGCTATAGGTGATTACCTGGTCACAGCACTCACAGAGGGGCAGGGAATGGTCACGCCATCCCCACACACATGGGGGCTTATGGCACCTTCTGCTGTTTCCTGGCCTCTCTGAGATCCATCAGTTTGAGCATCTTATCACATTCATTCATTCTGCTTCTAACAGCTGTGACAGGTTGAGATGCCTCCCTGGGTGACTGGGAACATTTTCAAGCCAACAAAGGATTGTGGTGTCTTTGTCTAGATAACTTTTTGGTCTGGATGTGTGCTCGCCTAGGTTGGAGCATATATAGAAGACACTAACAATACAAGTCACGGCATACCAGGGCAGTGTTCAGCAGAGCTAATACGTTTGCTTCTGTATAGTTCTCTATAAGTAGACTTGGCCTTGTTCTTCTTCAATTTATGAATTAAGTATGGCATTAAATGGTAAAAGAGATTAAAGTATATCAAAAGTTTTTTTTCCTACCCTGAGTGGTTTTATAATCCAGTTTGAGAGAAACAAATGAACATTCATATATGTAAAAAAAATAGCATGCAATGAACAGTTTGTAAATAAGACACAAAGCTCTTTGAAAAAGGGAGACCCCAAAATGAATGAAAATGTTTTGTGGAAAAGCCGAGGATCTTAAATGACCCCTGGAGCTCCACATGTTAAAGGCTGCCAGTGTGAGGAACTATGGGGAGAAAGTGGAACCTTTCAAAGGTGGAACCTGGTAGGACGAAGCTCACTGGGGTGTGTGCCTTTGAAGTCATCCGGTGACTCCATCTCCTTCCCCTCTGTCTCTTTCTTCCCTGCTATGACAAGGTGAGACAGCTTTTCCCTCCAATCACTTTGGATTTAATGTTTCTCCTTGTCATAGGCCTAAAAGCCAAGTGACCATGCATTGAAATTTCTGAAACCATGAGCCAAATAAACCTCCTTTTTAGTTGTTTAATGTCAAGACAATAACACACACAGACTCCTATAAAGAAAGAAATTAAGGAACATGACTAAAATTTGCAAGAACTCTGGGATAAGTTCAAGAGAGCAAACCTCAGAATACATGGGAAGAAGAAGGAGCCGAAGTAAGTACTAAAGGAACTTACTGGTCAACCAAACTGTAGGGAAAAAATGTCCCAAATGCAGAGAAAGAAGTTGATATCCAAATATGAGAGGCATATACAACTCCAAATAGATATGACCAGAGAAGGACCTCTGGCATGGCAATTCACAATAAAATGTCACACAAAGAAACACGTCTAAAATTAAAGGAAAACATCAACTCACTCACAAAGGTAAGAATAGTAGAATAACCTTAGACCTTTCATCAGCAACCCTGAAAGCCAGAAAAGATTAGAACAATATATTCCAGATTCTGAAGGTAAATAACTTCCAGCCAAGAAAACTAAACCCAGAAAAATTACTGTCAAAATTGATGGAAAAATAAGGAAATTTCAAGACAAACACAAACTAATTGAATTTATTAAAACTAACCTAGTGCTTTATATAATTCAGAAGGAAACACTTCACAGGAGAGAAGACAGCACCATCTATGAAAACATAAGGTAGGGAAACATTTCCTGAAAGAAACAGATGAACAAAAGAGACGGGGTAGATTCAATTATTCCTAACACAACAAATCAGCCAACTCTCAGTGGGAAATGGGAAGTCGGCAATCTAGCCAATGAGAACATCATCCAACAAAATACTAGTAAAAGAGAGCAGACAGTTGTTAAAGTAAGGTAGCAATTGGTTTATTAAAGTTGATTAATTAAGCAAAGCTTCCAACCTCTTCTCCAGCCTCTCTTCCTTGTTCCATAAACTAGAAAGTCTCAGGACAGACTAGGGCGCTGCTCAGCCCCTAATAGCATGGTTAGAAGGAGGACTCGAAAGTGGATGGTAACCTGACATGGTACTGGCAACCCATCCACACAATAGCCAGATGTTCTGCAGACTGAAATAAATTGTTTTTGAAAATGTTTGAAATCTCCCTGAGTGCTCAACCCCCCCCACCCACTCCCCATCCTTGCCAACTTCGTGTGCCCTGCTGAAACGGCAAACTGGCACACAATTTTACTTCTGGAAACTGTTCGTTTATCTCCCCTCCCACCCGCTTCTTGACCAAAGAATATATAGAGCAGCTGCAAATTGACTCAGGGCCATAGTTCTTTGAGAGCTAACTCAGCTATGGTCCCTAGGTTAGAGAATAACTACTCTCTTCCACTCATACTGGTGTTAGAGTCATCATTCCACAGACCTTCCCCTGCACTAGGGAACAAGTATCTTTCTATAATAACCCTAAATATAAGTGGCCACAGACTGAATGGCAGGATTAAAAGGCAAGACCCAACAATTTGCTGCCCCTAAGAAGCCCATTATTCTAGGAAAGATGTTCAGACTGGAAATTGATTTATGAAGCAAATGGAAGCTGCAAACAAGCATTAGTGGCCATCCTTCTATCAGACAAAGTAAACTTCAAACCAAAACTAGTCAAGATATTATGGTTGTAGGGATGGAGAGATGGCTCAGGGGTTAAGGTGCTTGCCTGCAAAGCTTAACAACCCGGGTTCAATTTCCCACATTGTACCCATTATATGTACCCACATAATGCCAGATGCACAAAGTGCTGCATGCACACCCATTCTTTCCCTCCCTCCC
>PVHP010019178.1:0-32281 GCA_004024765.1 Zapus hudsonius
AAAAAACCTGCAAACTGAGCAACCCAGTGATGGCCAAGAAGCACAGACATGTGCAATAGTGGCACACAGCCTTTGTGGGCAGCCAACTGTCCTCTGATTGGACGTGTGACCCACTCAGAGGAAGAAAGCACATACCTAGTACTGGGAACTCCACACACTGGAAAATTAAACTCTTAGGGAGAAGGCCCCATTGGACAAGTTGAGTGGGTATCATCAACAAAATGTCTCCTAAAATTATATGCATATCCCTCTTAATCACTGCTGAGAAGCTGCTCTCACCCTTGGTTGGAGAATGTTTGATTTTACAGATGGCGGAGAATACTGGGGATATCCAAGATCCATCAATTTGACCAGAACAGACAGCCACCTGCTCACCATGAGATATACTACCCCTACCACATTCATCAGGGCCCAGAAGAAACTGCAGAGGAAGCTGTGATGAGTATCACTCCCAAAGCTAGCTTGACAGCTGCCTCCAGGGTAATATCAACAAACACAGTGGTGAACTGAAACACATTATAACAGAAATACAGAGGCTACAGAGAACTCAACACTAAAAACACACTGCTAATGTACCCTCCAAGGCTCAGGGATTGTTATAGACCAGGGGTCAGGAAGATTGTGAGAGCCACAGGGTGGGTAGAAAAATCTGAAGCACAGCAACTTCTTCGACTACCTGTCTTCTTATTCATTGTAACTTCACCGCAGTTCAGAGTTCTTCATTTTCATTTCTCAAATTAAGAAAGATCTGCAGAGCAACCTCTGAGGGCTTTTGGGAGATTACAGGTCTTTGGGAAAGCATTAGATATATCAAGCATACAAGTTGGCAACGTTCTGCAAAAATCTGAAGCAAGAGGCTCTAAAAAAGCATAAAATCATGTGCAATTTTTCAGAACAACAGCACATGTTTATCAGAAAGTACTGAGAGTGCTTTGATTACTATGAGGAACAAATGGAAGATTCTAATGCATTCGTTGTAGGAACCTGTACAGATCTGTATTTCTATAAGAATAATCAAATATAATCTAAACTCAAAAATGAAGGTTACTTGATAAAGTTGAAAGATGTGAGATCTGAAAGCTGATACAATTAAAATAAACTCTGTTTGAAGTGAATATAATTTACATTCCACTGTAAAAATAGGGAATTCCTATTTTATGTCCTAATGATAGCTTTCCACAGAAAACTTTTCTGCTGCTAACTACTTATTAAACACTGAAACTAGTAGGCTTTCAGAGGCGCTTCACTTTCATAGATTACTTGCAAAATTCTAAATTGAGAATGATGGTGATTGACACATAGTCAGCCACACGCTGCTGGGATGAATCTCCAAACTAGGCACAGTTTTGGGAGGAAAATATTGAAATAACAGATCCAGGGGAAGTTTCGAAATGGTGAAAGAAGCTGGCCCCCTTTCACAGATCCAAACAGAGAGAAAAAAAAATCATCACCAGCACCTCCAAAAGCACTCTCCAAGTCTAACTAACAAACAGCAGGACCTTTAGGCCTGAGCTCAGACTGTTCTTTGGATATGTATAGCTGGAATTTCATATCCATCCCAGAATCACCTTAGGGCTAGTGCCTAAGATCCTGCCAAGGTGACACCTCCTCCAGCCAGGCAGCTGGAAAAAAAATTTACACTTTTGAATCTATTGGGGGACACTCAGTCAAACTACCACAGTGATTATCTGTTTATGCTGTATCTATGAGATATGCATGCATCACAAACATATTATCCTCAAGATATACTTATGTTTCTTCTGCCTATAGGAATATTGTCTGGTCCCTCAAGATGGCATTAGGATGAACTGCTCCTGTATAAGACCTTATACACAGGGAGTGGAGTGCCAGCAGGCAGTCATAAACACTCGATTTAGGATGAATAAAATATAATTTACTTTTGGAAATATTATTAAATGTTCATTTATTTAAAAAATCATTGGAAAATATGTTTTAGGTTTTAAATACCATCTATAAATATTTTAAAACATCATGGTTGACTTTTCATATGGGAACTGTCTGTACTTTCCCCTGCAATAGGATTTTGATAACCTTTTGTAAGAAGTTAAAACCTTCCTGTCCTTCCACTTTCAATGGTAAAATTTGTGTCTCTATTTTGGCCTCATACTGGTTGGCAGCTGGCCAAAGGTTTTCAGTAAATTTGTTTTGGGGAATTACTTTTCCTCTCTCTGCACTTCTCTCCACCTTTGCTGCCTCTCTGTTGCTGGCAAGATTCCCACTATGCCCTGTTAAGTTTTACTTTAAGGAGAGGTTCAAAAAAAATCAGTTCATGGTGTTTTAGACAGAGGTTCTCTTTGCTTCTTACAGTTGATTGGTTCTTATTGCCTCTCTTTCTGGCTAGATTCAATCCCCTTTCTCCTTAACTACTACATTTAGCAAAGCAATTTTATAAAATTAGATTTCTGAAGGATATTATAAAATAACAAAAATATTATTTTTATATCTGTATTGCACTAACTTTACTTGATCTTCTATATGAAAGACTAACTCCATATTAAAGTATCTGCCAATGAATTATACATATATAGAGGAAATAAAAAAATCAAATTACTGAAGTGAGGTGGAAATGGACTAAATACAGAAAGTAGTAGGCTTTCCGAGACCTTGAAATCTTATAGACTAAACAAGGCAGTTCTAAATTAAGAAAGATGGTGATTTTCTGGTTATGTAGTGTATATGAGGCAGGCATGTATCACCAACATATTATCTTTATTATATACTCATTGGGTAACACACTTAAGTTGTGTCCTATAAAAGTAACTGTACTTTTCAGTGACTCGTGTGTTTGAATTTGCACCTTTCACAACATTTTTATTGCAATTATTTGAATTGAAGAGATATTAAAACCAAGCCACCTATATTTTGATTCATTTTATTAACTGGAAATGAACAAAGTAAAAAAAATGCCTTCTTATTTGATTGTTGAGAGTAATTCCATAAGCTTTTACTTTAGATACATCCTATAGTAAATATCCTCAGACAGATTTAAGCAAAACTACATGGAACAATATGTGGTCACATATTGTTATAGGTAACAAACTGACAAAAAAATGTTTTGTCATCTGCTGTTTAATGTGCAAGTGTTGGAATTCAAACATAAATTATGAATAGTACACAACCTCAGAGAGAACAATAAGTTGATAAGCATGATGTTATATTGAGAAAAAGAATGGATTTTTTTTGAGGAGCAGCCTATCTATGAAAACTGTATTTTCTATTTCAGAAGATACAGGAGTCCTATCAGGGTGTGTATACATCAACACTTATGCATATATATACACGTATCATTTTTGCATTATAATTTTCCTAGTAGATGATGCATTTCTGTAATCAGGTCACAGAAAAAAGGCACAGAGAAACCCAATATTGAGCATCAATCAGCCAATAGATAACCCTTGATCTTGAGGCAATCATTAAATATATGCTGAATGATCCTTTATCAATATTTTGATAGTTTGTTCAAAGTCTCTAAGTACAAAATCTGTCTCTATTTCCATAGTGCTTTTCACATCGAGCTACTTACTGAAAAATTGTCACATAGCTTGAGGAAGAAGGGCTACTAAACATCCTGCTATGGGAGGCCCCCGTCATTGTTATGTATGCTTAATATTTAACAAATTCCAGCAGCTATGTGCTGTTGATGTATCTGATACACAGACATTTAAGAAAATCAGTATTATCCTAAAAGTAGAAGACTTAGAGCTGCTATTTGTTCCTCCCAATAATTCCATTATAATTCTCTTATTTCAATAGAGATAATATTTCACTAAATAACTATGAAAGATGATCACTATTGCTTATATAACAAAATTATAATGTAATAACACGTGTTTCTTAACTATTTCTTTAAACTGACTTTTGGTTTGTTTGTTGTTTTGAGACAGGGTCTCACTCTAGCCCAGGCTGGCTCAACAGCTCCCCCAGTGCTGGATATAAGGTGTGTGCAACCACACACAGCTAATCTCATACTGATATTAAAAAAGATTTAAATCAGGGCTATGTTCTTTTTTTAAATATTTTTATTTATAAGCAGAAAGCGATAAAGAGAAGAGAGAGAATGGTTGCACCAGGGCCTCCAGCCACTAATAGACTCCTGAGGCCTGATGCCACTTGTTAATCCGGCTTTATGTGGGTACTGGAGAATGGAATACAAGTATATAAATTTGACAGCCAAGTGCCTTAACCACTGAGCAAACTCTACAGCCCATCTTTTTTTCTTAAATATTTTATTTATTAAATTTCTAGGAGAGAGAAAATGAGACAGAGAGAGGGAGAGAGAGAGAGAGAGAGAGAGGGAGAGAGAGAGGGAGAGAGAGAGAGAGAGAGAGAGAGAGAGAGAGAGAGAGAGAGAGAGAGAGAGAGAGAGACCAGGGCCACCACCTTGTGGGTCTGGCATATGTGGGTCCTGGGGGATTGACATATGCCTTAACTGTTGAGCCATCTCTCCATCTCTCCAACCCAAGCCCATCTTTTTCTTGTTTGTTTTTTTTAGGTAGCACCTTAGTCTAGCCCAGTCTGACCTGGAACTCACTCTTAAAGTCTCAGGCCAGCCTCAAAATCCCAGGGATCTTCCTACCTCTGCATCCTGAGTGAAGTAATTAAAGGTGTGTGTCACCCCACCCTGCTTGTGCTACAAGTACTTTTATTCACTGAGCATCTTCACCACCCTGAAGAACATTTTCTATTTATATTACTGGTATATGGTAGGGTACTTAAATGAATTTTTTTAAAAATTAATTTTTATTATTAATAAGTATATACATTGTATGACCAAATCTTGTGACTGTGTCCCCATTTCCCTCCTCTCTGTCCCCTACCCACTGGGGTCCCTCCTCTGTGTGCATACTGGATCTGTCCATAGGGTAGGGTGTTATGAACTGCACCAGAGGTAGCCAGTTTTTTTATCTTCCCCCTTTGTGAGTTGTTGCTGAGGGTGGCAGTGTCTCTGGATATTCTCCCCCACCATGGCTCTTACATTCTTTCACCCCCTCTTCCAGTTAGTTCCCTGAGTCACGGTGGGGTGAGTTTTGAGTCAGCTTGTTGAGATCTTAAGTATCACTGGATCTTTGCCCTATTTTGTGTTATGTATCATTGGTCTCTGTCTTCATTGACCTTTCATGGGTTATCAGACTTGCTGTGGTGATTGGTCTCCTGTTTGTCTCATCACTTTCTCATAGGTTTCATTTGAGCCCTGTGTGAAGGCCAGGGGTGGTTTGTCTACTGCCAGGATGTCAGCTATCATCCAATGTATTGTTGGTATAATTGGGTTGTCCCAGGGTCTCTCAATGCCTTCTTAAAAATACAAACAGAATCTCCATTGGAGAGTGAGATCAATATAGGTTAAATGAGACAACATTAATATTTTGGCTAGCTCCTAATGGGTGTAGCCTCTCTGTAGTAAAATGAACTTTTTACTAGGAATCATGGTTAAAAAGTTAGAACTTTTCATTGTAACTAGAATTTGCTTGTACAAAGGAGAAAAGATGTAGTTCACTTCTCTGTAATAGACAAATGTCAATGCCAGCTGTGTACCTTAAGGTTCATGCACCTTGGGGCACCCCAAGGTCTTGAAACTCCAAAATCTCAGATTTAAGAAAGGAAATTGGAATTAGAATTAGAATGACAGGTATTTTATGGAAGGTGTTTTCTATACCATCCTATTGGTAATGATGTCAGAAACACATCTTAGAAAAAGAGGGAAGAAAGAAAGCAGAATTTTCCTTGCTATTCAGAATTAGGGAGTCATTTGGGATAAAAATATTTTGGGAACAGTAGTCAGCTTCTCATCTGAGAGGATTTTGGTTAAATTGTAAGGCACACAAAAACTCAAATATATCTCAAATTTGGTATGTGAAAATAATTGCTGTAATTACTATTTATGAATAAAATTAATATAAAATAGTTACCAACCATTGATTAAGAGTTGGCAGTCCTCTAAGATCTGTATTAAATTATTTAAACTTTATATTACACTTCTAGGAAATATTTCGTTCAGGAATTAAAGATTTTTTTTCACCTTCCTGTAAGAATATTTTGGATAACTATTCTGGTTTGAATGTCTTAGGAAGGTCATAGATGTCAAATAAATCAATCGTTTTTTATAGAATTAGAAAATGGATGGGATGAGGAGATGACTCAGCAGTTAAAATTGCTTGCCTAAGAGTTGGGGAGAAGGATCAGTGGTTAAAGGCCCTTGCTTAAAAAGTTGCAGGCCTGGGTTTGGCCCAGGTTACTTTCCCCAGTACCCACCTAAAGCCAGCGCACAACGTGGGGCATGTGTCTGGAGTTCCTTTTCAGAGGCAAGAGGCCTGGTGTGTCTAGTCATTCATATTCTCTCTTTCCCTTTCTCTGTCTCACATATAAAGTTAAAAATTTTGCTGAAAAATAAATATTTTTTAAAGAAAGTGCTTGTATGCAAAGCCTGCCAGCCTGGCTTTGATTATGCAGGACCCATGTACAGCCAGACACACAAAGTGGCATGAGCCTTGAGTTTATTTGCAGTGGCAAGAGGTCCTGTTGAGCCCATACTTTCTCTTTCTGTCTCTCTCTTAGGCTGGGAAGAGAGTTCATTTGTTATTTGGTCATGTGCTTGACATGCAAGAATGAGGACCTTAGTCAAATGTCCAGAACTCACATTAAAAAAAAAAAAAAGTGCCTTGTGTCACATGCTCCAGTGAGAGGGAAGAAGGAAGGAAGGGAAAAGAGGATCCCTGGGGATCACAGGCCACTGTTCTAGCATATTAGGTAAGTAACTGTCCAATGAAAGGCCATGTTTCACCGAAGGTGCCTGTCCCCCTGAGGCAGTCCTTCTGCCTCTGTGTGCACTGATAGACACACTTGAGCACCCGAATACACACACCTCGCCTGCCCCCAGAATAAATAACACAGGCTCATCTGTCTCCTCAAGAATGATTTCAATACCACCATGGAGTTTCTTCTAACATCACTTTTTAATGAGAAATTTTCCCTTAGCAACATAGGCCAGTCAGACAACTATACTAACATTTTCTGCATTATTTATTTATGTTATTGATGATATGTCTGAGAATTTTTTTGCCAATAGGTTGATATAAAAGACCATTTCACATGACATTCCTTTCTTCATTTCTAATTTTCTGTATCTAACTCTGGCATTTGCATTCCAGGACCCTTGGTACCATCTACTAGGACTACTGTCCAGAATGACAAGCTTGTTCTCTGTACCAAACATTAACCATTCTTATAATTGTAATGTGGTAAAAACATAATTCCTGGGTAGGCTTGATCATTTTAAATATAAAATGTGGAAAGACTGATGTTTTTGCATGTATCATAGAATGTTTTGGATTAGACATGTGTTCAGACTTTTGACTGTTTTTTTATTATCCATAATTAGAAACACTTAAAAAGGGAATAATGTGTTGATGTCTCGAGTTCCCTTATTTCCCTCTTCCCTGTCCCCAGTTAGTTGGATATCCTCCTCCATGTGCAGTCTGGATCAGTCCATGGGGTAGGGGGTTGTGAATAGCTTAGGAGTCAAGCCAGTTCCACCCCCTTTGCATGTTGCTAATGGGTTGGGGAATGTCTCTGAATATTCTCCCCCATCATGTTTTTGGTAGTGGTTTTGGAAATCAATCACATATTAATTCTATGTAATGACTATTTTCAGTGTTATCTATAAACCCAATTTGGTTACTCATTGTGTGCATATTCATATGATGACACAGTTAATTGAATATTGATTTGTGTCTGTGTGGTGTGTGTATGTGTGTGTAAATGAATATGCACCTTGCACATGCAGAGACTAGAAGTATTGAACATGTATCTTGCTTTTTTTGTTTGTGTTGGTTAGACTGGCTGAACCCACTTCCAAATTGTATTCTTTTTAGATCATGAATTGTCATTCATGAAGCTTAAACTTCATCTTCATAGTGAATAACAGTTATACAAAAATGCAGATAAACTCACAGCTGCTTGTTTATTTTCATCAATTGAAGATGTGCTTAAGAGAGTCTTACCACATAGTAGTTGAGTTTTCCGTTTTTCATACTTTTTTTTTGTTCAAATACATACCTTAAAAAGAGAGATTTATGCTTTGATAACAGAGGTGCTCTCCTACAACAGAGAAAACGCTCATATAAAATGCAATCAATCAGCTGATCCTGTTCATTTATTTTATTTCTTTGCTGCTAACTAACATGTACTGGTTTCAAACCTTGGGCTTAGTTGTGGATTCAAAAGATCTTCTTGTCAATTCCTAAGTTAGAAATTTTTTTCAAAAAGTCTGTGTCATCAGATGTGAACAAAATATAGATTACATGAGCAAACATGCTTTTATAATCTTCACTTATTGCTAGTTGTTGTACATTTCATCACACACACAAAAAAACAATACAGTTGGATAGAAAGCATTGGTCCACACCCTATAAGCTTATATCTCTTATGGTTCCTATATAGCACATAATTGTTTACTCATATAAGCTTTTAAGATCTGACAGTTTTGGGCTGGAGAGATTGCTCATTGGTTAAGGCACTTGCCTCCAGTGCCTAAGGCCCCAGGTTCAATTCCCCAGTACCTGCGAGGTGGCCCTGGTGCTCTCCTCTCTCTCTCTCTCTCTCTCTCTCTCAATCTCTCTCTCTCTTTTGGTCTCTCTCTCCCTCTCTGCTTGAAAATGAATAAATAAAATACTTTTAAAAAATCTGACAGTTTTAAAATTTTAAATGACATTTGAACCAGAGGCTATAAGAAATCAAGGGCAAGTATCGCTTTCTAGATACATTTTTTCTATGAGCTATAAAGTGTGTTTTGTATTTCATGTAAATAAGGATAATTTTAGGACAATGTCCCAGAGCAACAAATAAAGATGTCCATCTTTCAGGAATTACTGATCCTTTCTGAATAGCTGTGGCTTTGGAGAATAAATTGAGCCAGATCATTTCATTTAAATCATAGCCTAAAAAATAATACATGTGGCATATTAGTTCAAATGTCACTTCTTTGAAAAGGATTTATCCAGCAATTTGCTTTGCTCAGAGAAGAATTCATGCTGTCTTATCTGAGCTGTCAAGCTTCTTGCTCCCCTGTAAGAATTATCGTGCTGCATGTGAAATGCACTTACTGATGCCTTCATGTTTGGAAAGTATCCATTCCACAGCAGAGGTGGATCCTGTCACCCTAAATAAGATCTCAGAAAGTAAGTTACAGAAGTAGTAAAGTGGTTTTCCAAACAAAATGTCTTTTCAAATGAACATTTAGAATTCTGTTCACTTCTGAAAACGTTCTCTTGATATTTCTGCCTATATGTGCATGTACCTATATTATCAACGTAAAGTGTAGATAATACATAAACACACACACACACACACACACACACACACACACACACACACATATATATATATATATATATATATATATATATATATATATATATATATATATATATATATATATATATATATATATATATATCTCCAGATGGATGTGCCAGTGTCTCTAGCCTGACTTGGGTACTGGGAAATTCAACCCAGGCTGGCAGGCTTTGCAAGCAAGCATGTTTAACTGTTGAGGCATCCTTCTAGCTCATGTTCTTCTCTCTTTAGTAATGAGAATTTTCTTGCTTAATGGTATAATTTTTAAGTACATGCAAAACTGCTCAATATTTAATGCAATCTTTAGTTTTTACACTTTAAGGCTGAAACTAAGTCCCAGCAGAAATTCAAACGTCAAAGATAAGAGTTTGGGGCATATGTGTATTCTGTGAAAAAAAATAATAGTAATTAACTCCTCACAATCCAAAAGGTTCTTAAGCTTATTTAAAGTCCAGACCTTCCTATAATATTCAATATTCCATGTTCTAAGAAAGTGGCATTTTTCACAGGTTAAGAATAGAATTATATATAGTATATACTACTGCTTGACTTGTTTTCTTAAGCTGAATTATGATTTTGTGTGTGGCAGGTGTCCCATTTTTATTGGCATTATTCACTGAATGGGAATAAGATACTTTATCTTGAAAGGTGTTAAAATGTTTCTAACAAATGACTAATATTTTTGCTATGAAACTATATAAAATTGTTCTTATAAATATACTTTGAAATCTCTTTAGCAAACAGAAGTGAAATATATGGATCATATGATTGTATGTCTATTAGTCAGGGTTCTCTAGAGGAACAGAACCAATAGAATAAATTACCATAAAAGGTGGATTCACTGATTAGCTCATGGCAGTCCCACCATAACAGTCTGCAAGCACAAGAGTAAAATACCTTGTACAGCTCTGTCCACATGGCTGGATGCCTCAGCAGTCCCAATCCAGCACTGAATGCATAAAAGCTTCCTCGAGAGTGACTGCTTTTAAGTCTAGGCTGAAGGCTGAAGAAACTTTTTTCCAATGCCAATGAAGAGATAGATAAGCAGGATGGATGCCCTTCCAAGTCATGGACAAGCACCAGCAGTCAGGCAGGATGAGAGAGAGAGAGATTTCCTTCAACTTTATGTTGCATTAGGGTGTGGTTTTGCAACCCTTTCCCAGATTGTTAACTTCCTGAATCTCTGAAATTTCCTTCCTGCACTGCCCTCCCAGAAAGGGAAGGGATGTTTGTTTCTAGCTAACATGATTCCCTGAATCTCCTGAGCCTCCTTTCTCTCTTCAATTAGGAGAAAATCTCCCACGTAACAATCAAGATTACTGTGGTTTGCTAACATGTCAAGTTGACAACAAATCTTAACCATCACAGTATGTAGACCTTTAATGTGTTGTTAAAGTGTCTGTTGATCCACCATTCTGTACTATAGACACATACATCCCCTTGCTCCATAGCCATGGCTATATTTCTCACAGGAAGAATAATTGGTATAGAATCAGAAAGGTGATTTATTTCATTTAAATTTTATCTACTATAATGAATATGTCTTGGGATTTCATTATGGCTTAATTTGCTTTTCCTGACTGAGATCTGATTACATTACATAACCACTCTTGCATTCTTCCTGTGTTCTCTAAAGTAACTGTGTTATTTTTTTTTTTACCTTAACACTAAATTAGTTTGTCTTCTCAGTAGGTTTCTAGATATGAGCTCAACACATATATCTTTCTACTTTCAGGCTTCTCTTTTGTATCTAGAAACAATGTAAATTGACAAATATGATGTTTAAATTTATAAAGTTAAATTTATTTTCATAATTTTAGTTCATTCTGTCTGTGACAAAACTTAGAAGTTACTGTCATAATGTAGGTTTAAAAATTCTCCTTATGGCTTCTTCAAATATGTACTATTTGCGCTGGAGAGATGGCTCAGCAGGTAAGGCACTTGCCTCCAGTGCCTAAGGCCCCAGGTTCAATTCCCCAGGACCCACATAAGCCAGACCCACAAGGTGGTGGCCCTGGTGCTCTCTCTCTCTCTCTCTCTCTCTCTCTCTCTCTCTCTCTCTCTCTCTCTCTCTCTGTTTGAAAATGAATAAATAAAATTATTTAAAAATATGTACTATTTTACTTCTTTCTGTTATATGACTTGAGTTATTTTTATGTTATATGGGTTGATTGATAGATTAATTTAAATTTACCTATGAATAGACTGTAATTCAATATCCTCTTTTTCATATTTTGTTATTATTTATTTACAAGCAAAGAGGCAGAGAGAAGAGAGACAGACAGAGAGAATGGCTACAACAGGGCCTCTAGCCACTGCAAGTGATCTGCATCCACTTTGTGCATCTGGCTTTATGTGGATAGTAGGGAACTGAACCCAGGACATTGAAGGCAAGCACATTCACCACTCAACCATCTCTCCAGCCCCTAATCTTTTGTTGAACACTATATAGTCCCCTATTAAAATTTGATAGGATTTTCTCACTGTAAATCCATAACAATCTGGTAAAGAATTGGCTAAAGTATATAAACATATATCCAGCTGTGGTGAATTGAATAAAGTACCCCTCAAAACTCATGTATTCTGAATGCTTGTTTCCTTGCTGATAGTAATTTGGGAATTGGAGCCTTGCTGGAGGGTATGTGTTGACGGGGATGGGCTCATGGTATTAAGGCCAGCTTCACCTTTCCAGTGTTTGACACACTCTCCTACTGCTATTTTCCACCTGCTGCGGCAGAGGTGATGTCCAGCCTCTGCTCATACCAGGTTTTTCCTTGACTTCATGGAATTTTTCTTGATGTCTGTAAGTGAAAATCAGGGGCTTTGTACCAACAACAAGAAGGAAACCACACTCCATCCATTTTTCTTTTTATGCAAATTGTACCACCATTTGCACTGCCTGAACCTCTGCATTCATTTGCTATGTATCACTGCCCACTGCCCACGGAGGCAATGATCACACACACACACACACACACACACACACACACACACCCCGCTTATGGGTGGAAGAACGTGTGCTCTCTCTCTATTGCTCTCTATTGTTAAAATGAAACAAAATATATAGAGCCCCTTGGCCAATCAGGGAGCTGTTGGTCAGTCTACTATAAGAACCTGTGCGCATGGCAGGCATGATGTGCAATAGCCAATCAAGACTGCCTCCTGGAACTTGTTTAGAAGCCTAGCCCATAAGATGCCAGGTGCCATCCTGAGATTAAGCCAGAGGCATTCCTCCCCGACAGCTATGGAAGTTTTCTGCTTATACAGATCTTAACACTTAGTAGGATTTCTGTCTATTTCACTTCTGGGAGATGCACCGACATTGTCTTGTCTTGGGATAATCTAATTAATCTTTGTAAATATTTTTATGTCAAACTCATACTTTCATGATCATTCAACTTTAGAATAAGTTATACAGCCAGGAAGTGTAAGCCTTTCACCATTGACTTTATTTAGGGTTTTTATGACTGTTATATTTAAATAGTTTGCCCCTCCAAATAAATTCTGGGTTCAACTTGTTAATTTCTAGACAAAGCCTAGTAAACTATGACTAAGATTGGTTTTATCTTGAAAATCACGTCAAAGGGTCAGCAAATTAGCACACTGAGATTTTTAACTCATAAACACAGTTTTAGATTCTATTATTTATTCTTTAATTTTAATTGCTTCCACTATTTTTTTTAAATTTTAGTTTACAGGCTGGATGCATCTTGTGGTACTTTGAATGTCCCCCAATAGATTCAAGAGTGTAAAAATTTTTCTCCAGCTGCCTGGCTAGAGGAGGTGTCACCTAGGTTGGATCTTAGACACTAAATCTAAGGTGACGCTGGGGTGGATGTGAAATTCCAGCTTTATATATGCAAAGAGCAGCCAGAGCTGAAGTCTGGTGGTCCTGCTGTTTGGTAGTTGGAGCTTACTTCTGGGGGTGCTGATGCTGGGTCTCTCCCTTTATTTAGATCTGTGAAAGGGAGTGTCATGGTTTGATACAGGTGTCCCCTACCAACAAATGAATATGTTCTGAAAGATCGATCCTCAGCTGATGGCAATTCAGGAATTAGAACCTCACTAGAGCTGTGTTGCTGGGGCGGTTTATGGGGGTTATAAGCCAGCTTCCCCTTGCCAGAGTTTGGCACACCTTCCTGCCGCTGTTTGCAGTGCTGTGGCAGAGGTGATGTCCAGCCCTCTCTGCTCATGCCTTTGTTTTCCCTGCCAGAATGGAGTCTCACTTCAAGTTTGTAAGCCAAATAAACCCATTCTTCTACAAGCCACTTTTGTTTGGGTTCTTTCTGCGCATCAACTAGAAAGCTGAATGCAACAGGGGGCCAGCCTTTTTCTTCCATTTATTGAACTTCCCCTGAATCTGTTACTTTAAAAAATACTTTCCTCCCCAAACTGTGCCTGGTCTGGAGATTCATACCATTCGTGTGTGGCTGACCACAATACAATTCTTACCATATTTGTCCATAATTCATTTATTCATGCTACTGTAAGTGGCATTTCAATCTTAAATTGTCCGTTTTTAGTATATGGAAATAACAACAGCATGGTGTGTTCATGTAGGCAATTATGTCATCCATAAATGAAGATAGATTTATTCTTTCTCATTTCCAAAATGGCTTATGTTTATTTAATTCACTATCTTACTGTATTTAGTAGATTCTCCAGGACTCTGCTTACTAGAAGGGGTAAGAATAGATATCAACGCCTCAATTCTCGTTTAGTGGTGTGACAGCTATATTTTCACCATTAAATGCTGTTAGCTGTAAGTTTTTGTGGCTGTCTTGTATAATTTGGAGGAAGATGTTTTCTGCTCTTCATTTGCTGGGAGATGAAAACAGGATGTTAGATATTGCTGAAAAATTTTCAGAATCTCTTGAAATTAGCATAGAATTGTATTTGTGCTTACATTGTGGATAGTTCCTTTGTTAAACTAATTGTTTGAAGAAATTAGGGTCTTAAACCCTGGAATTTTTTTTCTGATAATTTTTTTTCAATCAGATATCCATTGATATTAATGTAGTAAATCTGCTCTTTTATTGCTTCTAGCCTGTGTTTTTATATTTGCATTTTCATTCAAAGTAACAATTTCTGACTTTCATTAATATGTTCAGAAATGTTAATTTAATATTATCATTGTTTAAGCTGAACATAGATTCTAATTTTCAGTATCAGGTAAACTTTCAGTTATAAGATATTTTAAGATTTTTTTCATCCTTTTGTGTGGTAAATATCATTTCCTGGAGATATCTAGTGAACCCAAGATAGAGATAGAGCACCTGTGGCAGACCAAAGGAACATCGTGTCAAGTCTAGTTTGAGGATCAGTTAGGTTTTTAAAATGTTTATTTATTTATTTGAAAGCAGAGAGAGGGAGGGAGAGGGAGATAAAGATAAAGAGACAGACAGAGAGAATGGGCCTGCCAGAGCCTCCAGCCACTGCAAACAAGCTCTAGATATATGCACCACTCTGTGCATCTGGCTTTAAGTGGGTACTGGTGAATCAAACTCGGGTTGTTAGGTTTTGCAGGCAAGAGCCTTAGCAGCTGAGCCATCTTTCCAGCCCTAGTTAGGTTTTCTGGTGACTTACTGCAGTGTGATTAACTCAGGCAGCCTATGTAAAGCATAAGCAAGTACTCATGGAATCTGCATATCTAGAGTTCCTTGCAGAAATCCTAAGTTTTTCCAACAATGGACCTCTTAACCTCCATCCACTGTGTACTTCTTAGCTGTCATGGGAGAGAGGGTATAGCAACTTTTCTGTGAATTTCAGGAGCCTGCTGTCTGCTCAAGAGATAATGTGTAAGATTACAGAAAACACAGCATTAGAGAATATTAACTCATTGCAGAGTTAAGTGAATATGTTGGAATATATGTCACTCTTCATGAGGATACATTTGCTGATGTGAAAGTACAGGATAATCTCAAAAATGACAGAAAAACAACATTGGAGGTAACAAGTATGCTAACATTCTCTAACTGTGCCCTTATTGTCTATTAAGAGATTTAGAAAATAGGCTAAAATGTTTGAAATTCTAAAGAAAGATGATTTCAAAGACAGAGGAAAGTTTTTAATGGTAGAGAAAGGCAGAATATTGAGTGCAGAGAATATCACAAAATGTCTGTCTGTGTTTTCTTCTTTATGACAAGATTATTGTGAACAACCACTGTTTCAAGTCATTTTAAGATATTTAATGTAATATATTTTGTGATATTTAATCTCTTTACTGAGATAAGTCATGCTCAGCGCTTGAGGTATTACAGAAAGCTACAAAACCCAGATCAGGAAGTTTCTCATGCGCTGCAGGGAGGTAAGTCAACACCCTGTCAGTTCTCTGGACACATTGGTTCCTACCTCTCCTGTGCACCAACAGTGTTCATCTTTCCTAGCTCTATTGTAATGCTTATAAATGTTTACCTGGGAAACTCTAGAAAATCCTAAAGCATCTTTAATCTGAACTTACATTTTTAGTAAACATATTTAAAGTGTACTGCATCCCAAGTTTGTTGAGATGCATAAGGAAATGACTTCATGTCAAACACCAATTATCATATCCTTCACATATCACCTTAGACTATTTCATACATGTGTTATAAGAACATGTACAGCTACTCTCAACCTACTCACAGGAAAATTCTAGCATGCTCTGGAATATTGTTAGCTATAGCTCTCATCTCATTCTGTAGAAATGCTTCTAAAACTCAAGTATCTGCACTAAATCTTGTATTCCATGCTTTTTTCAATAGATAATTTTAAGGATTTTTTAATTCAATAAATTATATATGGTAAAGGAGATATGCTTCCAATGATAAGCATATTTAAAATAAATATATGTGATTATAGTTAAGTATATAACCAAATATTTTAATTTGGCATATTAAGGTTGATTAGGAAGGATGAGATCCCATTAGGAATATAACTATCTAATACCACTACTCTGAAGTTATGTTAATTACCCATGATTCTATATTTCTAACACTGGGAGTCTTTATTTTTTATGATTCTCTATTTTTAAATCATTGGAATGATAGCCTGTGTACGGAGACTAAGAATATATTAGACTTCAAGATCTACCAGATAACATAATAAAAAACACAATTAGTATGTTTCTTTAATAAGCAACATGACAAATTTTAACATACTCTTAGCATTACCTATTACACTTATTACCAAGTAACAACTGTGCTTTTTACAATTCTGTATGTATTGAAATTAGAATAAATAAAACTATATATGCTATGGTAAGATTTTACCACTGATTTATCCTGAAAAACAGTATTTATCTTATTATAGGAATTTTAAAACCTTGATATTTTACAGCAAAATAATTTACACTAACCACATTGAAACAACTAATGATCTTTTCCTCACATGAAAAACAGTGACTAAACTATTACATGTCATTCAAAGATTTTTATAGCAAACAATAGATACTTAAAATGATTGAATTCTGCTGAAGGCTTAGCTTCATAATTTTGTTATTGAATAGAATAATGATAGAAGTCAGAGCACGTCAGCAGGAATACATTTTAAAGGCTGTGTCTGAGGGATGTGGAACATGCTAAAGTTGTTTCCTAACCCAAAGGACTTGAACTAGATAATGCATTTGACCCTATCAACACAGTAGATTCACTATCCCCAGAGAGCACTTTCACTGGCTTGTTAATCTCCATCTAAGTAGTAACCTGTGCACCAGTATAATAAAGATCAAGTTGGTTAAAGTATATCTGGTCCTAGTTTAATTCATAAATACTTCTGGCAACAAAGATAAAGCCAGCAAATACCCTGAGGTATCCTAGGGACTGTGAAGTGAAGATAAAAATATTCAGCTGAGTGGAATTGTTAAATTTAAGGGCAATATAGAAATTTTATCAGTTTATCCTGAAAGAAATTGAAAAATATAGTACTTCAAATAATATAGTGCAGAAGATGAAGAGCTTAACTTGCGGTTATGGGTTTAGCTGTCTGTGGACTCTGCTCACTGCAAAGTGGAAGTAAATGAGGGATCTTGCAGACAGATGTAACTGCAGTTCCTCATAAGTACCTTAAAGAATATCACTGCCTCCTGTCTGTTTAGTGTTCACATCTTTTCCCAGAAACTAGAATACTAACATTATCAAGGCAAAAACAGGCTTATTGAATTAAAAAATGTCTTTTAACTATCGATGTCTTTTGTGTTATTCTATAGAGTACTGGGGTTAAATAATGAAAAAGTAATTTTTTCAGAAAATTATTTGTTTCATTTAATCTCAATGAAACGATTTAATCACTTTGTGGAACAAATTAATATAGAGATTAGAGATTTGAGGGCTGGGAGGTACCTGGTATGCAATTATATGGACCAGCAATGAAAAGCCTGAGAGTAGCTTTACATATCTGAGGTTGTCAGATACAGGAGAATCCACCTGAGTGGAAAAATAACAGCACAAGGAAGTAAAGCAGAAGAGTTATAGAGGATAACACAAAATGTTCTCTTCTGACTTCCATGACTTTGCTCAAGGACCATATGCATTTCTGTAGAATACACTATGTACATGCATATTACATACAAACACAAACCACACATGTAGCACACATACTTCAAGAAAAGTTTTAACCCATGCATATATTTAAATTTCTTTCAGGCTAGTTTTTGTTTTGTCATTTGAATTTAGTTAGCAATATGATCCATCACCAAATACAGACATGTATTTCTTAAACATATCCATAATAACCATGTACTTCCCAAAGTTTAAAGTGTTTTTATTGTTTAATAATGTATTTTTTAAAAGGTATATATGAGGGGCAACTTTGGGAAACAGATATGCCCTACATTTCATTCCCATTTCCTAGGTCAGAATGTCAAGGGTAGGAAGAAATACGTGGAGTAATCTCCAGTGTCAAATTATAATATAATATAATATAATATAATATAATATAATATAATATAATATAATATAATATAATATAATATAATATAATATAATATAATATAATATAATATAATATAATATACATTATATAAATATATATTATGTCATATATATGTACATATATATATATATATATATATATATATATATATCTTCCATTGTGTAATACTTCTGATTGAAAACATTTAACTGAAAATTCTTACTTTTATTGTGGTAGCATGCTTTCCTGTAATCAGAAGTACATTTTTATCAAAAGGATGATTTAGAAATTCAAACTCAAGCTGTTTGGCACTCCTTAATGATTACTTAATCAAAGAATTTGAGACAGAATTACAGTCATCTTTTCATTTTGATTTAAAACAAAATCACTTGACAATTGAGCAGTCTATAAATAAACCTTAGTTTATTTTTCCTTTTGATTGTATTATACATACATAATTGTTTGAAGTCAATGAGCTTTACAAGCGTGTGTTTACAGATTGTGAGGAACTGCTTCAATTCGAAACAGCTGGACTTTTCTCATGTTAAGGAGAGATTTACTACTGCTGTCAGTGCTCCACACAAAGGCCCCAGATTCTCCTCTCTCCCTGCGTTTCTCCTGTGACATTGGAAGGAACTTATTTGTGTACCATAAAGCATGCCTGCTAAGCATTGTGGCAAACTGGCTTTGTGGTTTTGGGACTCATATCCTTTATTCCCAAAAGAGAGATAGAAGGTCCTGGTTGTTTCTTTCCTTGAGAATATGAAAGTCTGTTCTCTTTGCCTTGTTCCACTGAAGCCAGACTTACCTGATGCTTCACTCCATCCTGACTCTTCTTCCTTCACAAACTTGCCTCACTGGCTTACCAGACTTATCATAGGTCACTTGCACCAGAGTGGCCATCTCAGGGCCAACTTCTGTATCATAGAGGCTACGCTAGGAGGATGTTTTATCCACTTTGATCTCGTTGTAGATTTATACAGTTGTCCCTAAACCTGGGGAACTTCTCTCCTGGGAATTATCTGAAAGAAGCCAACTGTATCAATTTTGGCTCCATTATCTGTTTCCTCAAAGGTGCCCTAATGTGGCTTCTACTAACAACTACAAAAATGTTCCTCTGAAGTATATATATATATATATATATGGTCAAATTTCACTGGCTTGGTAAATATTATATAAAATACAATTTAATATATTTTCTTTTAACAACAATATTACTGTCAAGTTTCTCGCTCTTTTCTCTTTCTTTCTGCTCCCTCTGGCATTAACATTATTTTTTTGAAAGCACCACAGAACCATAAAAAATAAGAAGAAAAACCAGTGGCATGGATACCATTTTGCATAAATAAATAAGCATGACCAATCTGGAAGTGCTCACTTTAAAAAGATACAAGGAGTTCATCATAAGTACTAAATCACTTACTCTTGATAAATCAAAACCTGTTCCAAAAATATAAACATGAAAAAGATAATGATCTCCCTTCAGATTCATTGTACTAAGAATAAGAACTCTGACTTTAACATGCACAGATACTTTATTTTTAAAATTGAAGTTACATATGTGACTGGAAACCAATTTCTGATAAGTACTTTGCTACAATCAGATCCACCTTGCTGAGGTAAACAACCAAATCGATGCAGTTTATGGGAGGATGGGACTTATTTCAGGATTACAAAATCCAGGGGACCATCATCAATGGCAGAAGAATCTGGATCCCTTCCATAGATCCCAGAAGAGAGAAACAGAAGCAGCAAGCAGGAACTCCCAGAGCTTAAACTGTTGTCTCCATACATTAGATCTGGAATTTAGTATCCACACCCAGTAGCATGTCACCTTTTACCAGATATCTGCCTGTTAGAGGCTCAAGTAGGAAGTTCAATCAAAAATGGTTGAGTCTCTGGGGCCATGTATTCAAACTGTCACATCCATATCACCACATGCTTTCATTCTCATTTTTAAAGTGTAAGAAACTAATGCCCCAAATTGTTCATACTTATAATAAGTAATCTAGTAAGGTCTTAACTCATGGATATTATTTCAAACCTCATGCTTCTTGAATGACACTAAACATCAAGAGGGATTATTTAAGCAAAAAATCCAAGCATTTAGATAAAACAATAGTGTTCCTATTATCCAGCAAGTGAGAGAAACTTTAAGATCTGTCCTTCAGTCACCATGACGTCTGCAGCCAACACCTACCTTGGTGGCATTACCAAGCATGCATAATATCCACATCCTCAAAATACAACACTACATGTTCTGCAAGGCTGTGAAAACCATGCCATTCTTAAGAGATTTGCTCTCTCTCTCTCTCTCTCTCTCTCTCTCTCTCTCTCTCTCTCTCTCTGTATGTGTCTTCAGATATCTTCAAGGACTAGGACTATTGAAAGGCAAAATGTATGAGACACATACAACAATGATTTGGCCCTGAAGTTGCATATCAAAAACTACCTTCAATTTCTCAACCTCTAGAATGCCATCAGGTAAAATATTCCTGCTGCTGGCACACACCTCTGGTAACCAGTCTGTGCCTGTTGAGTAGCAGCTGAGATTCAGTGTTCTGTATGACATGACAACCTGCTTTCGTCCTCTGGTGTCTTACACAGAAAATGACACCTGGTAAAACTGCCACAGCTCTCTGCAAAGGTCAGCTCTATTAGTTTTCTAGAGAAGTCATGACCAAAATACCATGAGAGTCTGTGTCTTAAACAACAGAAACACATCTTCCTCTAGTTCTGAAGGTAAGCAGTGGTGATTCCTTGTAGGTACTCAGAATTTGTTCCATTCCTCTTTTAGCTTATGGTGCTGGTTGACAACAGCTTATTCCTTGTTTTATAGATGCACCACCCCAAGTATTTTCCCATCATTATGTTGTGTTCTTCTGATCTGTGTCTTCTATTTTTTTCCATAAAAGCACCGGGGAGAAGTCTTGGATTAGAGTGGTATTATTTTAAGATCAATTCTAAGTTTTGGATTAGAGTGATGTTACTTTAAGATCAAGTTTTTCTTAAAATAATTTTATTAGCAAAGACCCCGTTTTCTAATTAGGACACATTCAGGGGTACTAGAGATTAGAACTTTAACATATCAATTTACAAGATCCTATTATAGAAAATTATAGAATACAAAACTTCAGACTTCTTTTAGAGATAAAACTTCTTCCAGATCTGTGTACTCCATTTTTCCTCCAGTAAAAATTCTTGAATGGCTTTTAAAATTTGGATTTATTTATTTTGAGAGAGAGAGAGAGAGAGAGAGAGAGAGAGAGAGAGAGAGAGAGAGAGAGAGAGAGAGAGAGAGAGCCTCTAGCCACTGTATTTGAACTCCAGATGTATGTGCTACTTTGTGCCTCTGGCTCTACATGGATAGTAGGTAATGGAACTCAGGTTGCTAGGCTTAGCAGGCAAACACCTTAACCAATGAACCATCTCTCTCCAGCCCTGAATTTTTTTAGCAAGGTCAAATTTTGTAAAATAAATTCACACACACACACACACACACACACAAAAGCAAAGGCTAGCTGTGTGGTGACACAAGCCTTTAGTCCCAGTGGTAGAAAGATTGCAGTGAGTTTGAGGCCACCCTGAGACTACAAAGTGAATTAATGAATTCCAGGTAAGCCTAGGCTAGAGCAAGTGAGACTCTGCCTCAAAAACCAAACCGGAAAAACAAACAAACAAACAAAAACAAAGGCTATCTGCAAAGAGTAAACTAATTCAGAAATTTAGGTAATGGAAAGAAAGGATTTCTGGAACACAATATCCTTTTATTTTTTTACTTTGTATCAGGATTGATTCTAAATGTCTGCTTACAGAACAATGAAAAGTGCTGAATCTTTTCTTCAGAGATCTTACAATCTAGCGCTGATATTTAAGGAAGGAGATAAATTATGTGAAATGGTATAAGAGCTAAGGGGGAGTGTTAAATGAGTCATAAATCAGTAAAACACAAATTTTAAAAAGGTGACGTTGAGGCAGAAAATGAAGAATTAAGGGAGTTATACTTTTGGATATATGGATGAGACTAAGGGTCTTTAGGATAGAATTTACCCAGGGATCTTGAAGGACAGCAAAGAAGCCACTGAGGACTGAGGAACATGAGAGAAATATGAAAGATGTCTCAGTGACTGTACAGATTATAGCTCTCTGGCACTTTAGGACCAGATTATAGTACTTGGCACTCTGAATGTGGTGGGAAAACAAGAGAGGGTTTTGAACTACTGCGGTGAGAATGAATTTCAGGAGAAGCAGAAATATTGTGTTTTGTTGGGAGGTATTTTTTCCAGTTAGGAAATTATTTTGGTTTGGGTTACATATTGGAGTAGAAAGGACAGAAGAAAGTGAGATAAAAGAGTTGGGCAAATATTGAATTTCTGATATCAGAAAAAGATGCTAAAAACATTTGCTTAAACTACTTAAAGAATTTGGTTTATATTCTGCAAAATTGAAGATGTGGATTCTTTAGGCTCGTTCTCTTTTAGATATGCTAAGTATTATATACAAATTTTACTTCCAAGTGAATGTTTCAAACAGTTATATAGAAATATGAAGTTAAACATCAGGGAGCGGCCTGCAGATATGTGGGAAACATTCTGGTGTGAGTGTCTAAGGTGACCACAAGGACCTTATGCTTCAGGTGCACAACAGACATCAAGAGTAAGTGCTATTGGGGGAGGAGGGTTATTGGCCACTCCCTTCCATAAAGATGGTCCAGTAGACAAGTGAAATGAACCCTCAGAAGATAGTGAACTCTTTGGGCAGGAGATACGGCTCTGTGGTTGAGACACTTACTTGCAAAGCCTAAGGACCCAGATGGAGTTTCCTTCCCCAGAACCTACATAAAGTCAGATGCACAAAGTGGTGCATGCATATGGAGTTTGCTTGCTGGAGGCCCTAGTGAGCCCATTTTTCTCCCCATCTCTCTTAATTTCTCTCCTCTCTCTCTCTTTCTCTCTCTACCATTGCAAATAAATAACAAATTTAAAAAGAAGATAGTGAACTCAGCCTTGAGCACTGGGATCTTGCTCTTCTGTGTTTTACATAGGGATAAAAACTGCTACTTGTAGGCTTGCTTCTAATCTGTGTCCACACACTTACTGCCTCAGAGAACTGTGTAGAAAGACATCCAAACTCCCAGTAATCCTCTGAGCTATTTCTTTGTATTTTGAAATAATACTCTGAGGCTTTGAGCCTTAGGCTTGCAGAACAGCATATAATTATACAGGGCTCAGTATCTGCAGATAGTTAAACTCACAATAAATAAAATAGATATTAAAAATGTTAGTGAATAAGGCAAAAGACCTATTGACTGATTGATATCTAGAATCTTATAAAGGCTGGAATCTTAGTTGTATGAAATGAGAAGGAGAAATCTTCAAATAGTATTCAGGATAAATATCCAATGTGGGCCAAATATAAGCATCCTTTTTTTTTCCCTAGAAGCTAAGTAAAGAAAGAAAAATGTAATTAAAATTGTTAATTATTGGATATAGATAAAAGTTGAGATGTAAGAATTAACTATTCAATTAAGACCTCTTTAAGTCAAACTTTACCTAAAACTCCCCCATGTTCAACATTTGGAGATTGAGAAAGGAATTTTGATACAATAATGACATCTTGTTGCAAATGGAGAGCAGCAGAGATATGGGGCTCATGTTAGTCAATGTGAGGAATCAGCGTGTTAAAGCCTGTGGTGGTTCACTATAGCTCAGTGTAGCCTCAGTAGAGTCATGAATATTTGTAGAGGACCAAGACAATTGGATCAGAGAAGAAAGCTTATTTTTTACTCACAGCATAAGCCAATATTTCAGAATTTTCATGTTTTTCATCTGAGCCACAACTCTATGTATGGTACCTCTTTTTATTCTCTTATATTTTGTTTCTTTATATTTAGTTCCTTTCTAAACTGTGTACAGATTGACAACACTGTTTCCAGAAGTGAGAGGTTATTCTTGAAATTGAAATAACAGAGCAAGTTGCGGGACAACTTCCTGTGAGTTGTTGGTCAAAGAAGCTACAAAGGACACCAACAAAACATTGTCAATATTTGTGTTTGCCCACCAGAAGTGAATGGTAAGACTCTTGTTGAAAACCCCATTCCTGTTGACTATGGCATACAGAGAAATCAAGTTGGAACTCAACCAACAGCCTCTTCAATACTGGATAGCTCTCATAGCGCTACAGGTTACTATACTAGGGGAGAAACTTCATCAATGAACTCACCCAGCTAAGGACCCCTGCATACTATAATAATGACCTGCCAAGCAAGAGCTATTCACTGGTGCAATAGTGGCATGAATGCAATGGTGGTAAACCAAGCATTTTCTGGTTGGATTTGAGGCCACACTACAAAAGGGAATTCATACCTTATAGAGTAAGCCAGGTGAAAAGCCCACAGCTGTGGGAGTCATAAGTCCTAGTAGGGAACCTGCTTCTGTTTTTCTGCTAAACACACAGATTGCCAAAACACCCTTTAATTCTTTATATTTAAAACCAGAGACTAATGCTCTTCTCAACTTTGTGTAGAAAAGCTTACCTGTCACATTTAATTTTGTTTGTAGGCAGTGATTAATGTTGAGTCTCATAACTGGTGTGCTCAGCTCTTTAGGGAACATCTTTATTACCTTGCACACCTTCTGCCAAGGCTCGGGGAATATCATGGAAGTGAGGAAGAAAGAATGAAAGAGCTGAGGTGTGAGGAGGAATACTGTGGAATTCTCTGGTCTGGGCATAATAAAGTCATGGAGCTTTTAAAGGAGACATGGGCATGGCTAACTCATGCATTGATTTTCCATATTGTATCTGCTCTTCCACCAGGCACTTTTTTCTCCCTCTTCTAGTATTTCAATTGACTTCTTCCAATTGGAATTTGAGAGGTAAGAGAAGCCTAGCATAATATTTTGTCACATTTTTCCCCAGAGTTCTTAGTTGACCTTATCTTTTAGGAGAAGGTCATAAAATTCACTACTAGTCTTTTTTTTTTTCATTATACTTACATGTACCACTCTTCTCTTGTAGATCAGGTGTAAGAGTCATAAAGCAGTTTGCTACAACTAGCTTTGGATATAATCCCTTTTCTTTACTATAAATCTTGTATATAACATGGAATCACTTTTAACATAAAAATGATTTAAATATACTTATATGAATATGGAATGCTTTACCTGTTAGAACAATAATAAAATTACCAGTACTATTTATTTGGCATTGTTTTGACTAAGTGGATTTACAAAACTCATCAGAACTAGTATGAGTCGGATTATACTGGAATTAGGGAATTTCCATGCTTCAAAAGTTCATCTGTTAGTCCTACTTACAATTCATCTTCCTACTCATCTATTTTCTCAACAAGAAGTGTTTCCTGGGAAAACTAAAGCTTCAGCTTCACTATAGAGTGTGGTAGAGACAACACAGCAAAGTCCCCTCATAAAATTTCTTTCCAACAGCCATCTCTCTCTAACTCATCAGCATCATTCAAAACATATATTTTTTCTATACCTCTCAACAGTATGTACTTTAGAAAATCCATTTATCATGTAACAATAGTTTATCATATTTTAATTTATCATCTAGTATCTAACAATAATTCTTATCTTCCTTATTTTTGTGATGTGTGTGTGTTTGTAGATGTGACCTCTGTGTATGTGTGTGTTTATTTGGCAAAGCATGCATGAGGAGGTCAGAGGACAACTTTTGGGTGTCATTGCTCACTTCCACCTCATTTAATGAAGGGTGTCTCTTTGTTTACTGCCCCACTTGCTAGGCTTGCAAGTCCACGTGCTTTCAGAAATTCTCCTTATTCTGGAGGTCATCATGCTTTAGGCATGCAGGCATTGGAGATGCTCTCTGTAGCTTCTGGCTTTGACATGGCGTCTGAGCATTTAAACTTGGCTATTCAGGCTTGCGTCACAAACAATCCACCGATCTACTTCCCCAGTCCCTACCTTCTTGTTAATTGGCCATTTAACCTTCAATTCCATCTTACATAGTTTTCATTCATCATTATCTTTCAACATTCTTATTACAAAACATTCTAGGTTTCAAAATCAGGATATCATTGATTTTAGCCCTAGACTTGTGTCTTAATATTTCAATTTATTTTGTAAATTCACTATTTTTAATCTATTTCCCATTCACAAAAAATGTGTGGTAGTTTTCTTCTTAAATAATTGAATGATGGTTAAATATAATTAACATAAAGGTAATATTAGCAAACATAAACTGAAGATAATTTAGCCTTTCCTGTTTTCTCTCTTTCCCTGATTACAAAGCAACAGAGAATTTCCCAATATTAAAATTCAAAACAGTACCTGTGACACTCAGTGTATATTCATAAGTAATACAAATGTGTTATTATAGAAAGAATTTTGGTAAAAATGAAATTAGATGTTTATAACTAAAATATATCTATATACTGTTACCACTACATAATTCCCTGCCTGTACTCGTGAGATAAGAAAGGATTCGTATAACTGAGACAGCATCTGGAAATAGTGGATATTTACTATCAACCCAAAGGTAACGCTCCATTAGATTAAGAAGAATTCTTTTTGAAGAGATGAGAAAGAAAATATTATCAAAGAAATCAAGAAAACATGACTTTTCATTTGAGGAAGAAAACTTTCCTTTGAGTTGTATATGTATCAAAGATAAACCATCAAATAAAAGTTGTATTTTTTGCCCATCAGTCCTTAAGACAGTGTGCCCTGGTTCCTTTTAACACTGTGCTATTCCTGACCGTCCTGTCCCACTGAACAGCCTGCTGAGCATTTTTGAAAGCATAGCAAGGCAATTATTGACTCCAGAAAGCACTGGATTATTTCTACATATGTGAAAAAATTCCTAATGTACTGGGAAGACAATACCAAGAAGCCTATATTGTTCTTCATACTTACAAAGAAAAACACATCAAAATGAGCACTTCTATGTATTACTGGAAAATGGTTAGATGTTCCCAGGAAAGCAGAAGACCATGAGCTCTATGTATAGATTTAAACTATCTGATTAGGTAAGAAGGAATAAGAGAACATTATGTTTTCTTAGCAATGCTTCAGGATACAAACTTTGATTAGCTGTTTGTCTCCACACATACTCTGCCAATAAAATAATGGAATACACTGCATGCTTTTTTATTTTGAATATTATTAGAATACAAGATAATATGCATAAAATAAAACCAAAGTATTTAATATAGACAAAATTCTTGGTTTACTAATAAGTGGTTATATTGTGGAAACAGATGTTATCATTATTTTGAAATTTGATAAGATCTGAAGAAAAATAAATAATTGTGATTGAGACATTTCTGCAACTGCTCTCTAGAGAAAATGAACCCAAATCACTTATTTAAAGGAATAAACATACACTAAAAATTAGACTTTACAAATGATTTCAATGTAGCCCTCATTTCTAATTAATAAATCTTTTTTCTATTAAAAATAAGCATTGAACAATAATTATAATGGATATATTATCATAGCCAAATTTATGTGATCTTAAATCCATGATCTTGAGTTTCTATTAACTGTTGAAGATGGTTTTTTAGCTCTCACAGTGTGAAAGGCAAACTTTTTTCATGTAGTCTTGATCTTTTTTTTTGCATGTAGAATTTTCAAGAAAAGTGTTTTTCGTTCTTACGTAATATTGAATTAAGCTTGTAACAATGAACATTACAATTTTTTAAAGAATGAGAACATTATATAAATTCTATAAGACCAAGACGATGTGCATGTCACTCAAAAATTGAAACATTAATTAACTTTTTTATTAATTTTGGCAGCCTTTTCTAAACTAAAGCCACTTTCAGTAATTAAGATGAAAACAAGACAAAAAAGATCTACAATGTCTTCTAAAGAGGAACTTTGTATAAAACTTTGTATAATAGAATATGAAAAAGTCATTAATTCTGGAATTAATTGAAAATATTACAGTTTTATTATTAATGGGCATTTTTTGACCAAATAATCATAATCCAATTATTTTTTCAATGTCCTATGCCTATAATTGGGAGGAAGATAATAGTTTCTGAAATCAGAAAATAAAGTACAATTATTTTTGTTTCATTGAAATCACTTTCAATAAAAGACCACAGGAAATCAAGGATAAAAATATGCTTTAAAGTGTACTTCACTGATTACTGTATATAAACTTTCACATATCATTTTCTACTACTTTGTGTATTTTTTTTCAAGTTTTTTTTTTTTTTTTTTTTTTTTTTATAACACAGGTCCATCACACAAGAAGAAATCCGTGATAAACATTTTTGGTTCTATGGAAATCAGAAGTTCTCACTGGCTTCCAAAACTTTAAACATAAAATGCATAAATTTGATTGTTCTCAATGCAATAGTGTGTGTCACTTTCACTTGAAATGTTACATTATTTTATTTCACATTTATATGTAGATTAATTTGTCCTGTATTGGTATAAATCTAAATATATAACTCTTTCAGTTGGTTAGAATTTCAGTCTTTTTAAATAATAGAACTTTATTTGAAGAGATAAGAGTACCAAACAGCAAAAATCAAATACACTGTTTATGATATAAAACATAGTTTCCTTTATGTATATGATTAAATTGAAATTACATGTTGTTTTCTCCTTATGGGTTGGTCAGTCTGTTAATGCAAAATGTCAGTGAGCTTTTGTCTTTAAATATAATACATATTCAAAAGAAGACTCACTTTGGAGTTCAATGCCTGGAGATATACTATGATAGTAATTGGAGAGAGGCAGAGAGGCAGATGCTATGTTAAAACTGGGTGGAGGCCATGTATCTTACTAATCATCAAAGAATAACAAGGATACAGCCACAGAAGCAAGCACATGCTCTTCCCCACCCAAGAGTGCACACACATGATTTCACTACTTATTTGTTTTAGATACAGAATAAAATATTTTAGTGAGAATTTTTGAAAAATAGATTTTTTTCCAATTTATACATCATGAACCTAAGGCAAAAGAGATTTATTGAAAAAAAATCGTGGAAAAGCACAAAGTATGAGAGCAAACCTGCTCAGGATTCTGAGTGACATCCAAAGAAAAAGAGAAAAAATGGAAAAATTACACTTTTTGAGTTAGAACTCAGAAAAGTGGAGAGGCTCAGTGGTGAGAATCTGAGCAATTACATAAGATATTGTTTTAAATATTATTTTGGAAACATCTTTGTATAGAAAGGTGGAAATACTGAAAAAATATGAAGTAATATTTGAACATCGCCTAACAACATATGATAAAATCACATTTTTAGAAACTCATAGCAAGAAAATAATCAAATGCATCCAAGATAATTACATGCATTTATAATCATAAAAGAAAAATTCAGGCTTTCTAAGGAATCCATAACAGAATAATTGCTTTAGGAAGTATTTGCTTGTGTGTAGCAGAGTAGAGAAATGGTTCCCTCAACTCCCTGAGGTGCCCTCTCATCTCTGAGGTTCCATGAGTAAACTGGCAATGGGTAGACTGACAGAAGGGAAGGTAAATGCATTGCTTGTGTGCAAAAGGGTATTATAGAAAAAACAACTGGATACAAAAACGTGTCAAGGTCTGAACTCCCTAAACAATGTGCATGGGGTCGAGGAATCAGTAAATGATTTTTAGAAGAGATTGGGGCCAAAATTCCTCAGTCCAGGCTGATATTACATCCATTTTGAATAAAAATTTAAAGTATGCTTTATTATTGGTATGATGGGTGTAGAATAAGTCAGAATAGAAAATCTACCTGAAGAACGAGATATCAACATTGTTACATAGATTATCGACTGATGTTATACCCTCACACTAATCAGGTCCTGGATTTGTTTTTAATGTCAGCATTAATGACATTAAGGTACATACAGTAAAAATGAAGTCAAAATAATTACTGAGTGGTTATATATGTTGGGCTGCATGCTGATACAGGGTTTTACTATCAAAGAACCCAGGCAGGCCTGATGCTGGTCCCATAGCTTAGACTGCACTCAAACTATTAATCCTCTTGCATCAGGGCTTTGGGTAATGACACTATAAGCTTTAGAGAACATGCCTAGGATATATATTTGTTTACTACAAAATATTCTCATTCTATTCAAATTTGGGCTATGTAATGTCATACATGACTGAACATTGATAATACGTTCCAGGCTCATTCAATAAAGTCCTGTGCTTAAGAGAGAGCCCATGGTGCTCTGGTCCAAGGGACCATACTATGGCAGAGCTGTGTAAGACCTGAGTAGAATGAGTTAGTGGTTATGCCAATATATTTGCAATAAAAGATTCTATATTATTTTCTGATTTATAAGAAATATGATTTGTATGTTCTAAATATGCACAAACTGATTTCCTACGCATAGGGAATCAAAATGTAGGCTTTAAACATTAAATGACAGCTTCAAAAAATAAAGCTAAATCTATCCTCAAACTATAACATTACCTCCCCTTTTAGAAAGTTATATGCAGTTTTATGTCATGGTTAATCTTAATTGTCAACTTGACTGCATTTAGAATCACCATGGAAACACACCTGAATATATCTACAAGTTTGTTACAGAAAAGGAAACTGAGAACTGGACTCAATTCAAAGAAAAAGAGCAAAGAGGTGAGCACCAACATGCACCTCTTCTGTTGGGACTGCAGGTTTTCTGAATTTGTCTAACTCATCAAGCACTTCTTCTGCTGACCTTTCTGCTTCTCCCTGGCAGCTGGGAGAGTCACAGCTTATCACCATATCATTTCCTCTCAAATGCTAGTAAAATGATTTTTAAGTTTCAAAAATATTACTTAGTTGGATTAATTTTTACAGGAAAAATGAGTAAATATTAACATTTTCCTCACTAATTTATAAGCATATGCATGTCAAACTTTAATCCACTACCTACCTAGACATTTGGGAACATTTGATTATAATGTTTTTATTTTATTTTATTTATTTATTTGAGAGAAAATTAGAGAAAAGAGGAAGATAGAAAGACAATAGGCACGTCTAGCCCTTTAGCTGCTGCAAACTACAGATGCATTTGCCACTTTGTGCATCTGGCTTTATGTGGGTACCGGGAAATTGAAGGGGGGTTCTTAGGCTTACAGGCAAGTGCCTTAACCACTGAGTAATATCTCCACACTTGTACTGCATTTTAAAATATCCATTTGCATAACACATCATGATATTTTAACTATTTTATTTCAATATTTCAGAGCCTCTTTCATTAGTTTTATTTCTGGATTTTCACTTTTGATTTATTGTACTAGATGTCTGGAGGGTGAATTTTAAGATGCATTTTTTATCTCTGCACCTGGAAAGAAAAAATGTGTAATTAGAATGTACTTTTAATTATGCATGTTGGGAGAAAAAGAAAATATAAAAATATCAAAAGCAATTGTTAAGATATATGAAAGAAAAGTTATAGATGAATATATAGAAATGTAACATAAATAAAAATTTCAAATCAAATATATAAGCTGGGAATATAGCTCAGTGCTAGAGCAATTAAGAGCATGCAAAAGGCTCCGGGTTAAAATCCTAGCACTGAAATAAAAGCAAAGAAAACTTATGAGAAAGTGAGGAGACAAACAGGAGACCAATCACCACAGCAAGTCTGATAACTCATGAAAGGTAATGGAGACAGACTGCAATGATACCCAACACAACCCAGGGCAAAGATTCAGAGACACTTAAGATCTCAATAACAAAGCAGACTTAAAACTCTCCCACCATGACTCAAGGAACTGAGCAGAAGAGGGGGTGGAAAGAATGTAAGAGCCATGGTCGGGGAGAATATCCAGAGACATGGCCCCCTCAGCATCAACGCACAAAGAGGGAAGAAAGAAAGAAAAACTTGCTATTTCTGTTGCTGTTCATATCCCCATAGGGACAGATCCAATATGCACACCGAAATATGCACACCGAGGAAGGACCCCAGTGGGTAGAGGACAGAGAGGAGGAAAACGGGGACACCTTCACAAGAATTACTCATACAATGTATATACTTACTCATAATAAAGATTTTAATTTTTTAAAAAAGGAGGAATTCCACAAGAAGACATAT
>PVHP010019179.1:0-32189 GCA_004024765.1 Zapus hudsonius
AAAGAAAGAAAAGAAAGTGCAGAGAGCAGCGGCTGGGGAAGGTGGAGGCGCAGGGGTGGAGGAGAGAGGCATCTACCAACTCCTCATTCTGGTCTCAAAAAGGAGACGCTATGACAGCAGGTCTCATCCTAGAGCTACAGCTCCAGGCGAGAGAAGCAGATTTCCTGCCACAGCTCAGTGCAGGTCCTTGGTGGGGGAGGAGGGACCGGGCAGGTGTGATGAAAGTGTCCCAGGCCTCTTCTTTCAAAGTCCTCTCTCATGCTCTTCTGTGGGGCCCCACCCACCTCAGACTGGGTCTCTGGGAACAGGGTCCAGCTGATCACATGCACAGGTCCCCTGTCTCTTGGAGAGGGGGAGAGGAATAGAAGTCGAACTACAGGAAGCACTTCTTGGCAAGAATAGGCAAAACCCTGCAGTAAGTGGTTGAGGAAACCCCATATCTGGGGAGACTTCTTTGTGAGCCCCGTTTCCAGACGCAGTACTAACCATCATCCCCTCTGCCCAGACAGGCCCTAGGGGTTTACCTAGCTCCTTCCCACCCAATACTGGAGCTTCTCCCCTTTCTGATCTATGCTCAGAGAGGCCCAGCAGCCAACACAAAGTCACACAGCACCCAAGAGGTGGGCTCCTGACCCCTCAGCTTTCTTGACCTCTAAGATCAGTGACTGGTTCCCAGAAATCCCCAAACATCCGGACACTTTCACCACATTTCCTCCACCAGAGCTCCAAGAAATGTCTCAGCCCTGGGCTTCTGGGGACAAGTGGTCAGGACATGTGTGCCCCTGGCCAGGGCATTCCTGGCATCCGGAAAGGGCAGGATGTGGGACAAAGGTGTTGTCAGATTTAGCTCCTGGAGAAGAAGAGGAGAAGTCCCTTCCAGAAGAGCCGGCACAGTGGCTGGTGGGGGAAGCGGTGGGCCCTTCTCCTCCAGTGACCATATTAGAGGTCAAGAGCCAAGGCCTATGGGCTAAGGAACCCCACTCAGAGCCAGATTCACTTTCCCCAGGCCCAATCATGCCTTGGAAAAGTCACTTCCCCAAAGGAGCCTGTGGAGAGGACAGCCATGTACTGGGGGTGTCTGGGCCTCCTTGAGTACATGAAGGGTCTCTTGGACATTTTTAAATTTTTTATCTTTTGGTGGTGCTGGGGATCAAACACAAGGCCTTGCCCATATTGAGTGAGTGCTCCAGCAATGAGTTACACCTTCGGTTCTCATGCCATCACTCTCGATGGGCAGCTCTGCCCTTCACCCTTAGCCCAGGCCTCCCAGGGGACACCGACCATCAACCTGGACCTAAAGACTGACTTTACACTCTGTACAATCTCAACACCCTGTCGAGTTTCTGCACGAAGTCGTGGCTACCACTTCCAGGCACCCAAGGGCCGGAGACAGTTCCCTTCTGCTTTTCTTCCCCTGTTCCCCTTTGAGATTCTCTGAGCCCCATCCTGATGGGCCAGAGGCAACAGAAGATAAGCCAAAACACAGATGGGAAAAGTGGCCAGACAGGTGGATAGATAGGTGGACAGATAAATAACTGGACAGATCCACAAAAGGTAGAAACAGACTGACAGAAAGACTGCAGGGCAATCAGTGGAGGGATAAAGACAGGATAACTCACACACAGGTGAAAATTCAGTCTGCCAGAGGGACACCCAGACAGCCAGACTGACCATGGAACCAGCAAGTGGACAAAGTGGGACACCCAACAAACCCTAAGATGAGGACCCCAAGACTGGCAGAAGAAAGAAGGCATTAATAGCAGCACGCTGTCCCAGCACAGGCCCAGCCTTTTAACTGATATCCGAGGGCCCTCTCATGTTCCTGGCGCGGTCAGGCCTTCCCCTAAGACAGAGCTCTGAGCTGCCAAAATTCACTCTTTACATCCAAGAGGGGTCAGTGTTTTTGAAAGTTGTAGGAGCCTGGTGAAGGAGAGGAGGGGCCAGCAGCGACAGTGTTTCCAAACGTACCCCTCTCCTCTTTCTTTTTCCCCATGCCCAGAGCCAGGCCTGGACCGGCTGGCCAGCACAGCAGGCGAGCTGGGCCCAGCGGGTGAGGTAGAGTCAGGGCAGGGCTGGACAGCGAGGCAAGGCAGCCCGCAGTAGAGGCAGAGGTTGAGGGTGCAGGGCAGGGCCGATGAGGACACAGATAAAAGTTGAAAACAGCACACGGGCCTGTTGGAGCCATGGGGACCCCAGACACCTCCAATTAGAGGCCAGCTTTGGGGTGGGAACCACTTTCTCTAGAGAGGAGCATGTCCAAGGGGACCATAGCTACCAAGGTCGGAGGAGGTGTGGGACCCAAGGGGACCTCTATGTCTGGGACACGGGAAGGCAGACAAGAAGAAAAGTCAGGGAACCCCACTTTGGCGGCTGGGGACTTGGTCCAGAGGAGTAAGGCAAGAAGCAGGGTGCACAGAGTACCTGGGACAGAGGACCAGGGTCCAGCGATCAGAGAGAAGTAAGGAGGGGAAGCAGAGGAGGAAAGAAGCCAGGGTGAGCTGGTCAAGATGAGGCGAGGACTGGGAGATCGGAGGTGAGGGTCCGGCAGGGAGATCGTCAAGGGGGTTCAGGCCTGAGCAGGGGGGCGGGAGGCGGAGCAAGGGCGGGGCGGCCGTCCCGGGGAGCCCGGCTCTCGCCGCCCACCGGGGCAGCGCGGGAGCTCGCGAAGGGGCACGGGGTCGCTAACTCACATGAAGACGTGGTAGACGAAGGCCCAGCCGCGAGGCCGCTCCAGCACGTTGTAGACCCAGTTCTGCAGGCGGCGGTAGCGCTTGTGCGCCGCCGAAGAGCGCTGGCCGCAGGCGGAGCCCGAGCTGGAGCCCGGCCCAGGGAGGGGCGCGCCCGGAGGCAGGGGGCTGCCCAGGAGGCCGAGGCGGCGCGGGGAGCCGCCTCCACCCGCCTCGCCCTGCTCGCTCTGCACGGCCGTGAGCGCCACCAGCTCGGCCCCGCGGGGGGCGTCCCCGGGTGGGGGACCCAGGCCGAGGCGGCGCGGGGGGGCCTCGGTCATGGGCGGCGCCGGGCGGGGGGCCGGGGGCCCGCGTGCGGTCCGGGGTGGCGGGGTGGACGTGGAGAGGGGCGCTCAGCGGCGCATGGCTCGGACCCGGGACCCACGGAGGGGGCGACCCGAAGGGGTGCGCGCGCGAGGGCGGCGGGCGGCGGGGGGCTAGGGGCCGGGTTGGGACGGCACCGGGACCCGGGGCGCTCGCTCGGAGCCTTGGGGCGGCCGGAGCCCGTACTGACCGCCCGCTTCCCCGGCGACTGGGGCGGCTCTTTCCGACTCCAACTCTCTTATTACGCGCTCCATGCCGCTCGCCTTTCCACCTGCCGCCGGCGCGCCGCTCACATGTCACCCTCCCCCGCCCCGCCCCGCCCCTCCCCCGCGGCCGCCTTCCCAAATCGGGAGGGAGGGAGGGAGCGAGCGAGCGAGCGAGCGAGTAGAGCGAGCCTCGGGAGGGGGGACGCGCGGCTGGAGGCGGCGGGGCGGCGCGCGCGGGCCCCGGAGTCGGAGGCTGGGGCGTGTGCGAGTGTGGTGGGCACGGCTGCGGGGGACCGTGTCACCCTGATGGCCGGCCTGGGATGGGGGCTTAAGAAGGGGGGGAACTCCTGGTTGTGGAAAGTGGGACGTGGAGTTGTGGCCGCGGTCGTGCGCGGCACACGGTGTCCCGTGGAGTTGAAGTGTGCGTGGGCGGAGGAGCGTCTACTTGTGCGCGCGGGGTGGGTGGCTGTGGGTCTGCGTGGGTGCGGTGTAGATTGATGCGCGTGAAGATGGGGTGCGGAGCGAGCCCGTCGCCGTGCCGCGCGGGACGGTGGGGTCAGCGAGGAGGTGTGCCCGTCGCGTCGGGGCCCATCGCTCGGCGTGTTTAAAATGCACTTGGTGCTGCGAGCGGCTCAGCCCGCTTGCTCCCCAAAGGGCTTGCCTGAGGGCTCCTGATGTAAAGGAGAGGGGCAGGGAAGCCCAGTGAACCCTAGGTGTATTTTCTACCCCCTTTAAGCTGCCCTTCTTGGAATGGGGGAGGAGCGCTCCCCACCCGGTTAGACACCCTGCCCAGAAAAGCCCCCCCCCTTATCCAAGGGCCTGTGCACTCCCGTGGGAAATCCACCTTCGCCCCGCTCTGCAGGTCTGGAAACCAGGTTGGAGCAGGTGGGATGTGAAATGGTGGGTGCTGAGCCAGGTTAGGGAGACCTGAAAGCCCTCCTAAAGGCCTGCAAAATCCCACCCAGACTTTCTCCTGGAACACCTCCACTGCAACCGAGAAAACTCCACCCTTAGTACCTGCCCTCCGTTTGTCGTTGGCGGCCAGCACTTCCCATTGACCCTCCCAGCCCTGCACGCACTGGGGATTGGGGGTGTCCTGATCCTCGGTTCCCTCTACCCCTGCCTAAAGCTGCGGCCGCGGCAGCCGCTCCCTCCGCAGGCCCTGCCCCAGGGTGAAGCGCTTCCGCAGCACACTCTTCCCAGCTCCTCGGGGAGGATCTCGGGGGACCCAGCGAGCAGGAGGGGCGCGGAGGGGGCGGGCAGGCGAGCTCGATTCTCAGCTGTCAGCAAAGGCAGCATTGATCTGCTGAGCGCCAGTGGAGGAGGGCGAGAGGAGGAGGGCTGTGGGCGAGCTGGTTGGGGATGAAGGACCTGGGGTCCCCAATCTGGGCTTGGCAGCCAGCCACACAAGCCCTTGGTGACCCTTTCTTTCCCCTCTGCCCAGCTGGGGGAGCCTCCTGAGGTCTCACCTGAATCTTTCCCACCATTGCTTGGCTCCAGGGGCTGTCCAGGGCCACAGCCTGGTGCCCCTGGGAAGGTACCATTCTGATCCATCTACTGGCAACTGGAGATTTCCAGACCCCAGAGCCTCGCAGTGGTTAGATTGAGCCACCCTCTCCCTATAAGCGAAAGCCAGCACTACCCCCCCCCATACAGTACTACCTTTCCTGACTGTCACTAACTGTTGGTTCTCCATCAGGGGTTCAGGGGTGGGATGCAAACTGAGCAAAGGAAAGTGGCTGCTGCGGTCTCTGAGGCTCTTCTGTGACAGAAATTGAACTTGAATTCCCTATCAGCAGCGGGAGTATCTAAACTTGAGTCTGTTCTGGGAACTCTGATCCTTTAGCTCAGCATCGCCTCTGAACCCCAGGCTTCTTTTTCCACTTGGGGGACTGTAAAGGTCCCTTTCCTCCTGGAGTGGAACCGCCACTGAAGGGAGACGGCCTCATCTTCTTTCCCAATTCTAGCTCGTGGCTACTTACTGGTTCAGAGCTGAGCAAGAGGAAAGACACTAACCAGGGCTGCCGCTGGAGGGATGAGAGTTAGATTGCAGGAAGCACCTCCAGAAGGCCCAGGGGCCAGTTTCTCTTGCAGGTGCCCGTGTACTGGAGGGACAGGCAAGTGCTTTTGGACATGAGGACACTTGGAGTTCTTCCTAAGGGGTGGCAATGATGAGGAGGTTGTTAATTGGAGGTCCAGGCAAAGTTGAGTTGGTGTTGATGGTGTGTGTGTGTACACATGGGAAAGTGGAGGAGGCAGAAGAGAAAGTCCAGTTCAGAGAGGACAGGTGGCCACTCTGAGTGTCACCCCGAGGCCTTCCCGTGCTCTTCCGGATTCCCAGGACATGACTAAAAGGATGGACTTTCCCCACTGCAGCCTTTAGTGACTAAGACACTTTTCTGAGCAAACAGCTGTCTCCGGTCCCCAGGACTGGCCCCTCTGCTGGAGAGGCGGAGTTTGCTGTGGTTTCCCACGCTAGCTCCGAGCTCCCACACCTGTCCTCTTGACCCTCACCCCCATCGACTTCCTGGACACCCCCAACTCCCTGCAACCCTGCCCAGAACTCCATTCTGATCACCCTACTCCCTGTCCACCCTGCACAGGTCTGTCTATGGCTCTGGGTTTCGGTTTCAGGGCTGTTCAAGAATGGGGCAAGCTCCGTGATCTGCTGCAATCCATCACTGTCCCCATCATCCATCAATGGAGCAGTTATTGATTGAGAGGAAGAGTGAGAAGGGAGAGTGCTCCCATTTGCTGAGCACCAGTGTGGGTCAGACCCTATCCCTTACAAAGAACAGTACAGCGCTTTGTGAGAAAGAGATGTAAGGACTCACGTAAGCCAGGCAGTGACCCCAGAACTCCCTGTGCTCTGGGCTTTTCTCCTGGTTGGTACCTGCCTAAAGGGCCCTGGGCGATGGAGTTTAGATGAGCTATTCATGCTGGTCCAGGGTGTCTGGCACTTGCTCCTATTGCGGGGGCAGACACCCCAGTCTGAAGTCTAGTCTGGGAGTGGTGGTGCATGCCTTTAATCCAGCACCTGGGAGGCAGAGGAAGGAGGATCACAGTGAGCTCAAGGCCACCCTGAGACTACATAGTAAATTCCACATCAGCCGGGGCTAGAGTAAGACTCTACCTCGAAAAACAACAACAAATGAAGTCTAGAAAGAGCTGGAACCTGGGTCTTTAGGTAAGGCTCAACCCTGATATCGACTCCCATTATGACCTCAGGTCATTCAAGCGCTCAGTTCCTCGCTGGAGTGGGAGGGGTGGCTTAAGTCAGCGGTTTTCAGACTCTGTCAGCACTCGGAATCTTTTCTACAAACAGAATCATAAGGTGGCAAGTCAAGGCGAGGGCGATCAGGCTCCCCTTAGCTGCGTCCTTTCCCTTCCTCCCTGAATGGTCTCCCATTGCAGTTCAAGCTTGTCTGGAACTTGCTACATAGCCCTGGTGGTCCTAAACTTGCCTCAGCCCTCCTGCCTCAGTCTCGAGTGTTGAGATGTGTGCCACCATGCCTGACTTTTCTTTTTCTTTTTTTCAACATAGGTTCTTACTCTAGCCCAGGCTGACCTTGAACTCACAGCGATTCTCCTCCTATTTCTGCCTCCAGAGTGCAGACTAAAGGTGTGTGCACCTCTATGCCCTGTCTCCCTAACCCTCCCCCTCCCCTGAGTTTTGTTATGGCTTATCTGTTGCTAAAGGTGGGGAGGAGTCTCCACTGGAAATGGCAGAGGGAGCTTCTTTGGGACAGAAGTGGGAAATATGTGGAGAAGGGCAGAAAAGCACAGTCATTAATGCCTGCACCTTCAAGAAGGCTGTGATAAATAAATAATAAGCCCCACACAGGCTACCTTACTTGCATTCTCTTTCAGCACTCCCAAACTGGGGTTCACACTGCTCACACCCAGTAGTTTATAGTCAAGAAGCCCTTAGGTTTAATGAAGCCTTGTCCAGTAGAGCTGGAAGGGGCTGGGGGGGGGGAGGAAGAGCAAGTGGGGCCAGTGGGCTAGAGGTCCTGGATGCCAGGCTGAACAGTGTGCATAGGAGACAGGAGGCCCAACTGGGCCTGAGCTTGGGCCTAGAGAAGGGGACTGGTAGGAAGACCAAAGATAGTAATGCATGGAAGTCACAGAGCATCAGGGGACTGTCCTCACAGAAGCTATTTACATCACTGTTCCAGTGAGGCCTGAGGTGTAGGGTGCTCACAGGTGATGGATGGCATTACATTATTGCCTCTGGAAAAGCCCCTTCCCTGAAAGCAGAAAGTACAAGGACAAGAGGCTTAGGACATCCAGTATATGGAAGGAGCTGGAGAGGTCCAGGATCTCTCTTCCCCAGGTCTGTGTGTGCTACTTTCGGATCTGCCCTCAGCCTAGACCAAGCTGGCCTGGCCAGCCAGCCCATAGCCACAGGAAGTGGGGGAAGGAGCAGTGTCACTGAGCTCAGTGAAAGTGAACCCCCATTCATCTGAAGGGGCCCACCAAAGGAGACACAGAAGGAAAAGGGGGTGTGGAAATGAACATGCAGAAGGCCAGGGCACTGGGCGCTTGCTGGTAGGTTCTAGGTCTCAGTGAGCATTGGGCTGGTGGAGCTGTTGGGAAATGTAAAGGAAGCATGGCATGGAGATGCCTGAGTGTCCTCTGGGGGTACAGGCCTGCAATCCTGGCCACTCAGGAGGCTGACCGGGGAAGATGGGGAAGCCCAAGGCCTGCCTGGTCTATAGAGGGAGTTCAGGGGCCAGCTTCAACAGAATGAATTTAGAGGGAAGAGGCAGATGGTTATGAGTAAGAGAGAGTCAAGGCTGAGTGACAGGAAAGGAAGTTCAGAAAAGGGGTGGAGGGAGATGAGTCTTTAGGGGGATCACAAGAGGCAAGGGACTCAGTGATAGGGTGGAAAGGCTCAGAGAGTAGAGCTTCTGAATCAGGTTTGGCCTTAAGCTTTCTTGGGCTCCTGGAGGTTCCCTTGTCTCCTACCCAAGCTTGCACAAACACCCATGGTGGAAGTCCCTCCTTGAAATATTTGATATGCAAAATAATTAAATTTTTTTTCTTTTGGGGACTGTCTTGCCACATACATAGCCCTAGGAGGCCTTAAACTTGTGGTGATCCTTTTTCTTCTGTCTCTCGAGTGCTGGGATTACACATATGAGGCACTATACCCAGTTTGGAATATGTATGTTTAAAGATAGGTAGCCCAGTTCAAACGCAAAAATGGAGAAATCTTTAAAGACAGGAAGAAGTGAGAAGGCATTCCTTTGTGTGAGCAGGAGCGGAAGCTGAATCTTAGGGGATTCTATATTCTAATGGTATAGAATATACAGTAGGCAGAGCCATAGACCCCATGAGTGAAGTGACAGGAGCTACAGTAGACTTCCCATTTAATGCCTGGTCTGCACTGCTAAACCATCTCTGTTTGCCTGTCCTAGCTTTCAGTAGAAAGAGTACCCATATGAGTATGAACACCTCTGCCTACCCACATGGAGTGGAGACTCAGGATTTGATATCCATGCTATGCAAATACCCCAAGCTGAAGACATTAGCATAAACATCACCCTGAGGCTGGTGTACTCCTACATGGCTTGGGCACACACAAGCAAGAAATCACCCCTTGAGATGAACTCCATACCCTAGGGCAGTCAGGAAAATGTGCTGAAATAATACCAGGTAAACGTCCTAACAGGCTAGACGACAGCACAATACTTTGAAGGACATTTTTCATGAGAGGAATTATCATACCAAAAGATCTAGAGAAAATGGAGCAATCTAAGAAACAAGGTGGCCACTGACAATGAAAAATAACCAATTCAGCCCGGTGTGGTGGTGCATGCCTTTAATACCAGCATTCAGGAGGCAGAGGTAGGAGAATTGCCATGAGTTTGAGGCCACCCTTAGACTAAACATTGAATTCCAGGTCAGTCTCAGCTAGAGTGAGACCCTACCTCAAAAAGAAAGAAGAAAGAAAGAAAGGAAGGAAGGAAGGAAGGAAGGAAGGAAGGAAGGAAGGAAGGAAGGAAGGAAGAGAGAGAGAGAAAGGAAGGAAGGAAGAAGGGAGGGAGGGAGGGAGGGAAGGAAGGAGGGAAGGAAGGAGGGAGGAAGGAAGGAAGCAAGCAAGGAAGGAAGGAAAAAAATAGGCAAGTCAATAAACACTGATGAAGAGAGAATTAATGAATTAGAAACTAAAACTGGGGAGAGATCATCCAGAATGAAGCACAGAATAAGGAAATTAAATATATGAAAGAAGAAATAGAAGCTTGAATGAGAAACTTCAGCATGTATTCTTAGTTTCAGAAAGAGATACGAGAAAGAAGTGACCAAGCTCTTTCCAGAAATGAGATATAAACTTCTGGATATAGGAGACCTACAGATTGCCTAGTAAGAGATCTTAAAAGACAAAACTACATCTACCAACATTTATTATCTGTACTATGTAAAGATCTAAGAAAAGCCCCAAATACTCCAATAGACAATTCATAAGATAATACAAATTGGAGCTGGAGAAATGGCTCAGTTGTTAAAGGTGCTTGCTTACAAGGCCTAATACCTTGTAACCATGTAAAGCCAAATGTACAAAGTGGCACATGCTTCTGAGGTTCATTTGCAGTAGCAGGAGGCCCTGATGGACCCATACTCACTCTCTATCTGCCCCTTTCTCTCTATCTCAAATAAATAAATAAAAATATTTTTTAAAAAATATATAATGGCCAGGTGTAGTGGTGCACACTTTGAATTCCAGCACTCGGGAGTCAGAAGTAGGAGGACTGCTATGAGTTCAAGGCCAGCCTGGGACTACAGAGTGAGTTCCAGGTCAGCCAGAGCTAGAATGAGACCCTGTGTCCAAAAAAAAAAAAAAAAAAAAAAAGAAAGAAAAGTCATACAAATTGTTACTGTCAACTGTTCCTTTTCATGTTCTGTCCTTCTTATAATGAAATGTAAAGATAAAAATAAACTGCATCTAGACACCTTGCAGTCAAAATGCAGAATATCACAAAGAAATTCTAAAAGCCACCAGAGAAAATAGATAATGTATCTACAAAGGTCCAATAATTGAACTGACAGCAGACTTCTCATCAGCAACAATGGATGCCAAGACAGTGGAGAGCATCCTCAGCGTGCTGAGGGCAAACAACTGTGAACCTACAATTCTGTATCTTTTTTAAAAAATATTTTATTTATTCATTTTCAAGGAGAGAGAGAGAGAGAGAGAGAGAGAGAGAGAGAGAGAGAGAGAGAGAGAGAGAGAGAGAGAACCAGGGCCACCACCTTGTGGGTTTGGCTTATGTGGGTCCTAGGGAATTGAACCCAGGGCCTTAGGCACTGGAGGCAAGTGCCTTAACCGCTGAGCCATCTCTCCAGCCCACAATTCTGTATCTTGCTAAAGTGTCGTTTAAATCAAAGGACAAAATAAAGACATTGGAACATGTAGGAGATCTTAGAAAGCTTCTGTCCCACAGGTCTTCAATGATGGCGACTACAGGGAAAGGCTCACACAAGTACCAGAAGGCTCTGCGGAGAACAGGACTCCAAGGAGATTGCAAGAGGCTCAGGGCTGTGGGCACGTTGTTTCCGATCATGCCTCAGCACTAGCCAGACAGGAGCCCAGCCCAGCTTGGCCCAGGTGGGGTATGGCTCAGGTTTTCCTCTCTTGAATGCCAGCCTTGCTGTCCTCCTATCCCCTCTTTGTGGGCTATGGTAGTGGCATGACACCCAAGCTAGGGGTGACACCAGCAGCCTGGCTCTAAGGCCTTGAGGAGACCAAGTCCAAGTTTCTCAAGTGACTCATGAAACCTAGGGTCCTTTCCTCTAGGGAGCAGATGTCACCTTAGAAAGGCCTACAGGAGGGGGTGCTGTCCAGGAGCTGGCAGGGGAGGGGGAAAGCCCAGTGGGGGCTGAGCCAGCTGGGCCACCTGAAACAGGAGGCCTTTGGAACACTGGACTCCATTCGACCAACTGGTATCCTTGGGCAACTTGATGTCTTTGAACCTGGGTGTCTTGCTTAGAAAACGGGCAAATGACCCACTTAGTGAGGATAGAAAGAACCCATTTAGGTACCAAGCTTTAGCCGCATTTCCCTACACGGTGTTTTTTTTTTTTAAAGCCTTGCCTAGCATACCATCAGTGCTCAGTAAGAAACTGTTAAGAAAAGCGGTGGTGAGAGCATCTGAGCCGATAGGATGTGTGCTGGTGTTGAAGTCCTCAACATCGAGGACCTCACCTGGCTTGTTTTCAGCTGGACTTGGAGCATCCAAAACAGTATCTGATACGGAGGTGCCAAAGAAATATCTGCTGAATGACAGAGTATGTGAGCTCCAATAATACTTTGTAGAAGTTGATATAAGAGCATTGAAGAGGTCCTTGCTGACCCTACCCAAGGAATTCTAAGTTTCTCAGTGAGGGCCATTTAAATTGTGCCTTGATGGATATAGACGAGATCAATAAGTGAAAAGGCATTGTGGCCAGTACATTCTGAAAACATGGGAGGTGAGATCAGAAACTGGATTGGAGGTGATGGGAACACAAGAGTTCAGGGGGTGGTGGAGGAGAGGAGGGTGGAAAGAAATAAGAGGAGATAAGGAAGACCTTGAATGGTCTTGGGCTGTCAGAAAGTCTTTTAAGTCGAATCACCTACTTTGATGTAGTACTCTGGATATAGTTTCCAATGATCCCACAGAGGCTATCTCTTCAAGGGGTAGGGGTCTTATCAGAGAAGGGCTTAAGTACTTGCTGAGAAAGAGATCACAGCTCTATTCTCAGAACTGTCTCAAGTTTGAATGAGGGTAGAAGACGGGCGCCTTCCAGACTTGGGCCAGGCCGGCATGCTGCCCCCTTGTGGCCGACAGACCTGAGCAGCAAGTTCACCAGCCAGGTTGGGTGGGTTTCTAAATCCAAGGGTCTCCAGTTCCTACCAGAGACCAGTCAAGTTACGCTAAGCATCAGACCAGCTCCAGCAGCTTGATTTACTCCATCTACACTCACAGCTGGAGCAGTGTGAGCTTGGGAAGGCTGAGTAAAAGTAAACCGGTGACATTTGGTAAAGCCTCTCTTCTTTCTCTCCCTCCACCTTTCGATGAACTGATCGGGAGACCAGTGTCTGCTCCTCTTCTAATTCAGAATGACCTTGAGCAAGTCACTGCACTTTGCTAGGCCTCTCATGCTGCCATCTATAACACAGGGATTGTGATCCCTCATCCTGTCTCTCCTGCAGGGTCACTGTGAAGATCAGGAGGACAGACGGATGCTGCAAATGCTAGGAAAAAATGTCCAAACGGTGCTCCGGATGTAAGGGGATCGTGCTGGGTATTAGATAGGGGCTCTCTTGGGCTGCACCAGAGGGTTTGTTTACACCAGAATGGGCCCTGCTGGCAGGGCCACTTAAAGGGAACGTGCTGAGCAGAGAAGCTGCTTGCCAATCACGATTGATCAAAACATCTCCAAAACAAGAATGGACGCTAAAGAAAAACAGGAGTTGCCAATGGGCCTGAAATTCCAATCGCACTTGGATTTTCAGGAACGAGTAAAGAGCAGCAAGGTGGAACAGAGGGCACCAAGAAATGGGGCTGACTTCTGCTTACTGAGGCAAGGGCCCCTTGGCCTCTCCACGGAGGGCAGAGCACATGGCCATCCATGAAAGCTTGCATGTTGTGATGCTTGGATGTGGGACAGGTATTAAGGCCAGAAGACCTGCTTTAGAGACAAACCCGAGATAGAATGAGAACTGGCTATGGGAGGAGACTAAACTTGGGACTCAAAAGCATGTGGAGCCCCAACTCAGTCAAAGAGGCAGACTTAATGCCTTCTCATGCCAACAGTGTCACCTGCTTTATATTTTTCTCTGGTGACACTGAAAGGGTCCTATGATTCCAAAACCTTAGAAACTAGAAAAACCTGTTTTTGCAAAATGATATTACTTTTCACCCTTTCAATGTGAATGAATCCCTTACCTGGACTGATTTCTTTTTGCCTTGGCAACAAGGAAACTTAGTATCAAATCATTTTAGCAATGTCGTTTTGTCTTCTGCTTTCATTACGATTCTTGTGGAATATGGTAAGGTATACGTAAATGAAATGCAGTGACCACCAACATGGAGGAGATAGAGCCAACAGTTTTCCCATCCAGGGTGTAAAGGGCAGAACGGGTGAGACCTTTAGGTAGGTAAGCAGGGTATTTGCACTGCTGCAGGGAACTTGGGGAGGAAGGCAGGGGTGTCACCTAATCTTTCCTTGTTCTCCTATGTCAATGTACGTGCTATAACTGTGGCTTACCATGGGGCACACTTAGTTAAGGCCTCCTAGAGCAGCAGGCAGCAGGCTTGAAGGTGTCTAATATAAACCTCTTCCTCACTGCCACCCTGGGACAGCCCAAAACTAGGGGAGTGGCCCAATGTCTATGGAAAACTGATGCCTGAGTTCTTGGTACCCAGCCCACATCTGCACACACACATGCATGTACACTTGCATATGTATACCTGCATATGAAACATGCACACACATCCCATACACACAAAAGGCACTCTACTGCCCTGATTCAATGGACAAGAAGCAGGCCGACTCTAGAAGTTCTCATCTGTTGGCTGACAAAAGGCCTAGCTAGGCAAACCCAGGCCTTTAGTGATGGGCACAACCACAGCGGACAGCTCTGAGGGCCAGAGTGTGCCAGGAGGAACTGCAGGGATCCTTGTGTGCAGCAGGAGCACTGGTTCTCTGGGAGAGATGTTCTCAATTCCTAATGAGGAAGCAGGTGGTTTTTCCAAGCAGTGGGCCTGTTCTGATGAAGTTCACGTACAAGTCAGTCAAGGACTTCAGTTTGAATACAATGTGTGGCCTTTAAGTTCCCTTGGCTTTGCACACCACCTCCTCACCAAGGGTGCCTCATCTTTCCAGACACCCACTCTGAGGGCAAGCAAATCTTTCTAAGCCTTTCCCAAGCAAGTGGTCCCATGAATGTCCACAGAAACAGAAACTGACTCTAACATATCTAAAACGAGATTTATTGCATTTCATGCAGTTTGAAGTCCATGCTGCAAAAGAGACTAGCACAATTTTTAATGCATTTAAAAATAAAATAAGGGGACAGAACAAATGCCTAGTCTCCTTAGGTCCCTGGGAGAGAGGCGCTGGGAATAAAATCACCACTCTCTGGGGACAGGGTTCATCTCCTACACAAAAGGACCGTTTCTGTAGCCTCGCTCTGGGGAGAAGGGTGGAGAGGAGCACCACACCCTCTCCGAACTGGGTCTGAGGGCAGAAGCAGCAGCAAATCTCAGGGAGCCGCTGTTCTGAGCCAGAAAACCCTGTGCGCCCCTAGGAAGGAAGATCAAGACTTGCTCCTAAAAACAAGAGGTGGTGAGAACCAAAAACAAAACAGACGCTGAAATATTTCCTCAACCACGCTTGAAGAAAATGCCATAAATATGTTATTTAATATTTTCATTTCATAGAGTTGGAACACAGCTCAACATACTGAAATATTGATTCCTTGAAGAGAATGGAAAAAAGGAAGTAAAAATATTGCATCTTTCTGTGGCACAATCTCGGTCTCCAGGCATAGGGCATAGTGCACTAGTGTCCTAGCCCGCAGGAGGTGCTGAGGTTGCTGGCTCCTCTGAGGAGGGAGCATGTGCCCATCGCCCGGGGTTGTATGGGTGTCCTTGGCCTATGCCAGCTTGGGCCCTCAGTCTCCAGTCACCTGGGGAGCCTGCCCGTCGGAGGGTTGGTTAGCTGACTGGATGAACATGGGCTGGGTGAGGTCCTGGCCGGCAGGCATGGTGACTTGCTGGATCTGGTAGAGTTGCTGTGAGGGGTAGAGAAGAGAAAGTAAAGTCACACCTGGGATACAGCAGGCAGTTCCCTGTGGATCTCCGGCTGGGTGGGGACCCCACATAGCTAAAGCACTACACACTGCAAGGCATCAGAGGGAGAGGGGGCTGCTCTTCAGGACAGGTGCTGTGCACAGCCTGATGCTGGGGATGGGGTCCAGGGAGTTGCTCTAGCTTTCAGGTCTCTTGGCTCTGCCTCTCCCTCTCCTGTTTGCTGTTTTGCTGTGGTAAACACAGTATTTCAACCAATGTACCAGAAACTTGCAAGTCATAATTTTATAACTCTGGTAAGAGAAACAGGTTTGGCCCCTTCCTCCTTTCCTCTCAGTGCCTGACTAAGGTGGAGGAGGCTAAACTCAACCTGCATTTCCTGCATGGCCCTGCAAAGAGGACCTGGTATTAAATGCTGAAGTCCAACCAGGGTAAAGAGGTCAGAAATCTTGGCCTCTTGCATTTCTCAGGGGCACACCCACTCACAAGAGTGAGCACTGGCACAGAGCACAGCACTGGGTATTGGCAGAAGCTGGGGGTGGTGTCTGATGCTGACTTTTCTCCCTTTGGCGCTGCAGAGAGCACAGTTGGGACATGTCATCCTATACCATCATCAATGAGCCCTGGAATCATGACCACACGTTCCCAGCATTTCAACTAATCCAGGCAGTTAAAAAGGCATCATGGCTTACGAAAAAATAGTCATAGAGGAAGAAACAGAAAACCTGCATTCTTGTTCTGGCTCTGCACCAAACAGCTGAGTGAGCAGGGACAAGGCAACGGCCCACCTCAGGGCTCAACTTACTCATCTTAACAATGGCAATTTTGGGCTTTATGATGTCTAAGATTATTTTTAGCTCCTATGGCCTGTAAAAATCTAAAGAATTCAAACCCTCACTTTAAAGATTATACTTGTATTAACAAATCCTGTTCACTTACTTTTAGTAGGGGATAGGACAGTTACCCTAACTCACCTACTATATGCAACCCTGGACCCCTGGCCTCTTTTCCCCTGCTCAGGCTGGATACCCTTACCTGTCCATCTGTGAACTGGCTGAACTGCTGCTGTCCTTGCTGGACCTCTGTCTGTGTGATCTGTGGGAAGCAAGAGGACAGGGCAGGCACATGAGCTGCAAGATCTGTCTAGGGGCCCACCACCCACAAAGACAACAAAGCCTGGAGGCATTCAGGATAAAGACTGTTACAAAGCAGGCCTTGACTTGACAAGAGGCTAGGAAGCAAGGGTCCTCTTCCCAACCTTCTTGCACTGATGACTACCAAAGAGCTGGCCTCACATAAGCCCATTGAGGAGTCCTGGACACACAACTCCCAGGCCTCCAACTCTGAGTGTCTACCTCCTCCAACAACTACATCCTCAACTCAAGGTCTGAGGTTTTGTCTTTTTCTTTGTTTTTAAATATTTTTATTTGTAAGGAGAGGGGGATGGAAATCCAGATGCATGCACCACTTAGTGCCTCTGGCTTTACATGGGTACTGGGGAATCAAACCCGGACTGTCAGGCATTGCAAGCAATAGCTTTGAATTGCTGAGCCATCCCTCTAGTGCAAAGAACAGCTTTAACAGGAGCAAACATAATAGTATGGCTATGGGCAGAAGTCCTAAGAATCTACCTTTCATCCAATGAAGGCAGAATGCAAAGTGAACATCAAGTGTGAGTGGTCCCTTTCATCCTCCTAAGGTGGGCTCCAAACCTAACCCTTACCATCCTTATATCTGACTGGAGTATGAAATACCCTGGCAGGCAGCAGCCTTGGCCTTGACAGTCCTCATAGCATGAAGCTCTTGTTCCAAGAGACGATGTGAAACCCTTTGAGCCAAAAAGGGAGAGACAGGTGCAGCAAAGAAAAAACATTTATTCCCTATTAAGTAAATGCACTAGCATGCAGAGCTGCAGCATATACTGACAATTGTCAGGACAGCCTAATAAGCTACAAAGAGGATGATCGTGTCCATATTGTGTCTGTGGAACATGTGACTAGCAATGGTTCTGTGAACCAACTCCTGGAATCATTGTGGTCAACCTGTCAGGAAAGGCCTGTCCTCTCAAGTGTCTTCACGATGGCCAAAACAGCCCTGAAGGCCTTCCTGAGAGGATGTTAGGAACAAAAAGCAGTAGGTGACAAAGGGCTTACTACTGCTGGCTCCTTCTCCTTCCACAGGTCTACAAGCCTCTTGAAGGTAGTAGCTGTACTTTATCTATACATTTCTAGGGCAAAGAATTGCAAGAAATGCCTAGAGTAAACACAAGAACCCAGACAAAATTTGCTCCAAACAGATAAAAAGGTTAATTATGCCTTGTATCCAGCAGGACTGCTATTCACAGCAGCTGAATAGCCTCATTTAGCTTTAAACCATATATATATATATAGATATAGATATAGATATAGATATAGATATAGATATAGATATATATAGATATATATATAGATATTGATATTGATATATATTGATATATATTTTTTCAGTGTTCATTCAGCAAACATTTATTGAACACCTACTAAATGCCAAGTTGTAAAAATTACAATATATAATGGAGGTTTAACTGTCCTCAAGTACTCCCTTCTCACATCTCTTTCATCTCTCACAACTTAAAAAATTATTTATTTATTTGAGAGAGAGACAACAGAGAATTGAATGGGGACCAGCAGGAATTATAAGCACCTTTAACCACTGAGCAATCTCCCCAGCCCTGTCTCTCCCAATGTTCTGGCTTAGTTCTCTTCACCAAACTAACCTTTGAGGAACCACCAGCCCCTTTCCATTTCTTCCTGTTCCCATGCCATATAAAGCTCCTTAGGTGTTAAGAATCTTCTAAGCTTTTAAAGAAAATGTAAAACAGGAGATAGATCCAAAGGCGCAAATAGTCTTGAAATGTCCCTCAGAGTCACTGAGCCCTAAGAGAACAACAGCAAAGCCCAGGTCCAAAGGCAAGCAGGTATGCAAAGGGTCCTTTCATGGTCCCAGAGACAATGCCGTACTCAGATGCCTTGCTTTTGGCTCATTCTCCACATTTTCCCAAATGAGATCTTTGGAGACCTGCTCCATAAACTCAGCTCTGTCACCACTGTCAATAGATACATCACCAGAAATGCAACTGGGCCAGACGGGTCCAGCTCTTAAACGATCGCTGCTTTTTTTGGGTCTGAGGCAAAATGATCCATTAACAATGCCTCCCTTTGACTAGCATTCCCCATCTTCTGTAAATGATGCTCATGGACGACCTCAGCCCCCCAAGGTGAGGGGGCAAGTCCTCTTGGCATCTGTGAAAGCCTTCAAGATTATGGGGACCAGCAGGAACATAGTCCAGCAAGAGAGGAGATGGGGGGGGGGATTTCTCTTGTTGCGGATCTATATGAATGTGGGGTAAATGAAGTATGCTCTCCCAAGGGCAGAGGCGATGCCAGAACACAAGTGCCATTGGGATTGAAAGACAGAACCAATCCTGTCTACTAGGCTTCCTCTGGCCTGACATGCACACACTAGCTTTCCTCCAGGTACCCTCTCTTCTGTGTGTTCCTTAGTCCTTCAAAAGCAAGATGGTAGAGTCACATGGTAAATCTAATCTTCTGACTCCCATGTGTCCCTTGAGGGTCCTACAAATAGGAGGTTGTGGAGTAGGCAGTTCTTGCTGGGGCTGAGGTGGGAGAGCTGTGTGCTAAGGGCTTCCTTCCCACTGCCCAGCTGCCCTGCTTGTCTCCTACTCAAGTCTGTGTCCCTAGGGAACATACCTGTTGGGCGTTGGTGGCAAGTGTCTGGATCTGTCCCTGCACAACTTGAGTGCCTGATACAGGTTGGGCTAAACGGATATACTGCAGCTGGCCAGCATTCAGCTGCACCTAGGACAGGGGCAGAGACAGAGACCACAGGTGACTGAGCACAATTTCATATAAGCACATTTCCCATGATCAGATGTGGCAATCATCTCTACCTTTCAAGTCCGCCAAAGAAGCCTGCCCTGAAAAGAAAAGCCGAGTTGAAACTGAGCATGGTAGAGTATACCTTTAATCCCAGCACTCGGGAGGCAGAGGTAGGAGGAGCACTGTGAGGCCAGCCTAGAAATACCGAGTGAGTTCTAGGTCAGCCTGGGCTAGAGTAAGACCCTCTAAACAACAACAACAATAAAAACAACAACAAAAAAGTTATTTTAGGGGCTGGAGAGATGGCTCAGGGGTTAAGGAGCTTGCCTGCAAAGCCTAAGGACCCAGGACCCAGGTTCAATTCCCCAGTACCCACATAAAGCCAGATGCACAAAATGGTGCATGCATCTCGAGTTCATTTGCAGCAGCTGGGGCCCTGGCCCAACCAATTCCCTCTCTTCATGTCTCCATTGCAAATAAATAAATAAATAAATAAATAAATAAATAAATAAATAAATAAATAAATAAATAAACTATTTTTTAAAAAGTTCTTTTAAACTGAGGTCAGAACAAGAAAATCCTGTATATATGACAAAAAGAGCCTGTCATCATTTGCTGGCTCCTGGCTATCTACTTTATGTTTATGGGGTTTACCTTACAGACTGATGACTACCAAAAAGCCTGGACTATAAGTTGGGCCTCTTTCCCCATCATATCTATACTTCTTAATACAGTTCAGAGTTTGCCAGAAGCCCAAAGCAGATGAAGTCATTCTGTCCCAGTACTACTCAAGTCCAGGCCACACATCTTGGAGGAAAAGGCTGGCCTGCTTTACTATCTCTGTCCCCAAGAACCGGAACCAATGGGGGAGAAGGGGGAGAGGGAGTTGTGGAACTTCGAGGATCCTTGGTGTTCAGCACTAACTTCTAGCCAAATGTCTCCCTAGGGGAAGCAAAGCAATAAAGCCCTTACAAAAATCCCATCATGGAAAACCAAAGCTACAAAAGTGCCCTTGGAGTCCACTGTGCTTACAATGAATCCTCAGATAATACACTAATACCACAGGCTGCATTTAATTGGGTGCTAAAAGCCTTAACTCAAGTTCTAGGCGCTCCAGTTTGCTGTGAAAGTATTAGCCTTAGAGCTGGGGATGGAAGGAGGACTGAAGCAGTTACATGAGGAGCTGTAGGGCTGATGGGCAGAGGAGGATGGTGGCAGTTTCCACCGTGGCCTCAGAGTTCAGAAGGACCAGGGAACACTGGAAGATTTGGCTCTATCTGGGGCCCTAAGAAGCAGTCACTGTTGCAAGGGAACTTCCTCAGGTAGGCATCATCACACCTCTGCCCCAGTACAAGGGTCCTCCGGGCCTTCAAGAGCCAACTTCACTTCAGGAACCTTACTTCCAGGAGGCAAATACTGCAAGGATGAGGCTGCTCTCCTGTATGCAGTACTAGCTATATCAAATGTTTCTCTGAAACTTCTCACCTCAAAATGATTTAAACTATCAAGAAAAAGTAAAGTTTTCTTTGTTATATTTTGGAGACAAGTTCTCATGTGGCCCAGGCCTTGTCTATAAAGTGAAGGATAGCCTTCTGCCTCCACGTCCTGAGTGCAGTGATTAAAGGTGTGTGCCATCACACTCAGTTTATGTGGTGCTAGGGATTGAGCCTAAGCAAGCGCTCTACCAACAGCTATACACCTTCACCCACCCATAAATGAAGCTCTTGGTAGAGCATTCCAGAGTGGCCTACTTGATGTAAGGCAGAGGAACACAAAATCTAAACCCAAACATCTGGTTCAAAGTAAGCAGGGGAAAATATTGTCACCTACAGTCAATAGGTGACTTTCTGAGACTGTGCCAAGAGAACTATTTATTACATGTAAGTTGTGGTGCACAAATTCCCTACCAAATTCTACAACGCAATTTCAAGGTGACAATGTTGCTTGTGGGGATGAAGGAAGTAGCTTGGGAAACCCAATCTGCTGAGAATGACAGTGGCTGGTCCCAGAAGTCACCAGAAGGCCCTCCAAAGATGCCAGGGGGAAAGATTAGAGCCTGTCTCAGGTGTGACTAAGCTGAGCCAAATGGTTCCAGGCAGAGTGCAGACGGCAGCTTAAGGAGAGAGAGACTGCTGCTGTTCAGCCTCAATCCTCTAAGACAAGGTAGGTCTGGTACTCCTCAATTTTTCTGTAGAAATTTTAGGCAAATAAGCCTTATCCCTACAGCTTTCCAGAGGGAAATAACATTTTTGTCCTGAAGATCAACCCTTACAAACACTTTGTTGAGAGCCCTCAAGAGTCTGAAGTGTAGACTTCTGAGACAGTGAAGATGAAGTTGTGGATTTTGTAATGAATCTTCTAGGCCAAAGCTTTGTACCACAGAGATTTGAAATTATAGACAAGGGCTATTCTTTGGCTTAAATGACTTTGTTTTGGTTCTTTCCCACACAAAAAGGGGAACCATTCAAGGGGAAGATTTTGGAGTTAGGGCTGAGGCAAGGCAGAGCCCATGCACCTGGTGTATTATGTGGATGAGAGCAAGAGAGGCATAGAAACTGACACATAACACTCACAAATCACCACTTCCCTGAGCTTTCTCTTGACTAATCTCTGTCAATTAAGAAAAGTTCTCAAAACTGAGGGTGCCTTCTGAACCACTTTCAAAATAGGAAGTTCTGAAACAAGTCCACATGAGTTTCTATATCAGCCTACATTTCATAAAGGACAGCCCCATGCATCTGCTTTTTTGAGACAAGGTCTCACTCTAGCCCAGGCTGACTTAGAACTCACTCTATAGGTCCAGGCTGGCCTCAGACTCACTGATCCTTCTACCACAGCCTCCTGTGTGCTGCTGGAATTAAAGCTGTGTGCCACCCGGCTTGCACCTCAGTTTTTTTTTTTTTTTTTTTTTTTTTTTTTTTTTTTTTTTTTTTTGGTTTTTCGAGGTAGGGTCTTGCTCTAGCCCAGGCTGACCTGGAATTCACTATGTAGTCCCAGGGTGGCCTTGAACTCACGGAAATCCTCCTACCTCTGCCTCCCGAGTGCTGAGATTAAAGGCGTGCGCCACCACACCCAGCTATTGCACCTCAGTTTTTGATAAAATGACCACAGTTTGCAAGTGTGAAGACAATAATTTTCTTAAAATGAAATAAAAAAATAAAACACCAACAAATCTAAGAAATGAAATCCCTCAAGGCACAAAGGAAGCAGCAGTCTACAATGAAGGAATGAGTGTTAAATAAAAGCCAAAAATATACTTTGCTGTGGGCTCCACTGGACTGACTCAAGAATATGCAACAAGTGTTATGGCCATCCCTATACTCATCCCTGCCTCACAGAAAAGAGGGAAAATGGAGAAGAGCCATGATTGAAGCAGAAGAGAGAGTCAACACCATGAAACAAGGTGAAGAGGGGTGGAGCAGAGTGTAACGAGGAGACCACTACATAGAAAACCTCAAGGTACTTCCCGTCATAAGCCGACAAGAGAGTTTTGCAGGCCTGAGGCAGGCTTACCGGGATCTGCTGGATCTCTCCTGTGTTCGTGATGATCTGCTGCATCACCTGCATGGTTTGTCCAGTGCCACTCTGGGCCTGCTGTGCTTGACCCTGAGGCTGGGCCTGCACAATCTGCACCTGCTGACCTTCTCCAACCTGCATCGTCACGGGTGTGGTCTGGAAGAGTCAAGAAAAGGCTACCTGAGCTCTGGCTGAGAGCTTGTAGGATTTAAGGACTGAAAATGAACAGTTAACTGGGAGCATTCTCTCTCTCCACTATGTCTAGGCTCTCTCATGAACATTCAGCCGGGGCTTCAAACTTGCTCATAGGCCTTCAATGATGGCAATCAAACTGGCTCACATGACAGGCCCACACCAAGCCTGGACAGATGAATTTGGAGGGTAAAATGAAACAAAGTGGTGTCCATATGAATGTGTTAAATTCAGGGTCCTGGACTCCTTCTTAGGCACAAAAGACACTGAAAGGCTTCTCTCTGAGGATGGACCTAGCACATGCTGGCCTCTACCTCATTTAAGCAGCAGAGTAACTCCTGCCCACCTTAGCCAGACAGCTGCCTTAAACCCCAGCACAGCTTCCTCCAGAAGATATCAAGACACCAGATGGTGACCTGACTCAAATGAGCCTACCCTTATTTAACAGAATTTCTTAAAGCCTAGAAACAGATCTCAGATTTAAAGAATTTTGCCTAATGTATATAACTTGGCAGGTTTGTATTACTTTTGCACGTAGTGGCTTACAGTTCTATGAAGATGACTCTCCTTTGAAACTCAAGACTTTAGCCCTGGATATGACTTTAACAGATCACCCAAAGGAAAGAGTCCAGTGTACATGATGGTGGAAGTGGTGGAAGGTAGGTGGAGCCCTTTAACATGTACCCATATTCCCACCCCAATTCAGACATGGCCTCTCCTGCTATGAACTAAAAATGATGCCAATGAGAAGATACTGTAGGCTTCAAATGATGTTGCAATTCTGATAGTCTTGATCTTTGGCTTTATTGTGTGTGTGTGTGTGTGTGTGTGTGTGTGTGTGTGTGTGTGTGTACACATGTATGCATGAGTATCTGTATGTGTGTCTAAGAGTGTGTGTATGCGGAGGCCAGGCACCTTCCTCAATTGCTCTACACCTTATTTGCATTGAGACAGGGTCTCTCAGCAAGCCAGAGTTTGTTGAGGCTTGGTCTAGTCAGCTTGTTTTAAGAGATCTGCCATCTCTGCCTTTCAATAGCGGGGATTACAACCATGTCTAGCATTTATGAGGATTCTGAGGATCTGAACTCAGACCTTAATACTTGCTGTGTAAGCTACCCCCTTGAGCTATTTCTCTTGCCCATTTAAGCCACTTTAAAAAATATTTATTTGCAAGCAGGGAGAGGGAGTGGGAGAAGAGAGGGGTGAGTGTGCCAGGGTCTCCAGCTGCTACAAATGAACTCCAGAAGCATGCACCACTTTATGCATCTGGCTTTACGTGGGCACTGGGGAATGGTTGTTGGGCTTTACAGGCAAGCACTCCAACCATTGAGCCATCTCTCTAGTTCAAGTCACAGTTTTAATTCTGATTACACAGGTCTTCCAGACATTGTAACTGTATCTAAAGCTATAAGAGGTTAGGTTCTAGGATATATATGAGATTCAGGAACTTAGTAAGGAAAACTTAACTGAAAACTGGAAGAAAGGAAAGATGAAGTTCTCAGTAAAAATACCTTGGTAGCTGGGCATGGTGGCACACACCTTTAATCCCAGCCCTCAGGGGGCAGAGATGGGAGGATTTCGATGAGTTTGAGGCCACCCTGAGACTACATAGTGAATTCCAGGTCAGCCTGGGCTAGAGTGAGACCCTACCTTAAAAAACAACAACCACCAAAGGGGGGGGGGAACCACCTTTGGTGGGTAGATCAATAGGAAACATCTATTCTATTACAATTTTCAACTCAGCCTATCCCAAAAAAAAATTACAAAACTAAGTTCTCAGTTAAGAACAAAAAAAAAAAAAAAAAATAGGGATTCAGGGCTTAGTGGTTAAGGCACTTGCCTGCAAAGTCTAGGGACCTGGGTTTGATTCCCCAGAACCACATAAAGCCAGATGCACCCATTCTCTCAATCTGCCTTTCTCTCTCAAACAAAATAAAAAATTTTAAAAATAGGATTCGCTTCACAGTGTGTGTTCCTCCCACCCTTGCTTTAATATATATTGTCTTAAATTCAATTTGAAACAACCATCACTTTTTACTATGGATCTAGGGTGGTACAACCCAGCCCAAGGCTCCCCAGAAGCAGAACAGAAAAACGAAAGCTGGGAGGGCCAACCTCACCATCCTTTTAAGCCATACTGGCTCCAGGCTGAGCAGGGCTGGGTTGGCAGAGAAGACAGATGAAATTCTTGCTGACTTTAAAAAAAAAAAAAAAGCATGCCGCCAACTCATCACTGTACTCTATCAATCCAATTTTCTCAGGAGGATTTCCAAAGTATTTCTAAATCATTTCAGGAAACCACGGGCTTGTGTTAGCAGGGCAGCTGCCAAGTCACGTATGGTGTGCCCCACCGTCAAGGCACAGCAGTCCTGGGCTCCTCAGGCTGATCAGCCAATCAGGGCCACCCTTGGCAGTCTCTCTTTAAGTTCACTCTGTAAAGGGACAAAATCTTTGACAGGTGAAGCTCTCACTGCAGAAGCACAGGAATGAGCCAAAGAAGGTCTCTTGGGCATCAGGGGACAGTGAAGGCCTTGAGGAAGGGATTGGGCTGGAACTGTCTTTGAACCTTTCCTGCCTAGCAGTGTCTGATATAGAGCAAGCACTCAATAAATTTCTGTTATATGAATAAATAAATGAGCAAAGAATAAACCCTAAAGTCAGAATTAGTATTTAAATCCATGCCTGCCCCAAGTTTTCCTTCCTGACAAACTCAGCTATTTACTAGAATATGCAAGACTCTCCAGGACGTGTTTCCCAGACTTGCCTGGGGTCCTCCAGCAGGCTGTACCCTCTTTCTCACCTTTTTGTTTGACTGTTGAAGGCAGGATCTCATGTAGCCTAGAACAAGCCTTGAGCTCTTGATTCTCCTGCCTCATCTCCCCAGTGGTAGGATTATAGACACATGCAACTACACCTGCTCCTCACTCTAAGCCTTTGACTGTGCTGTGCCTTCTACCTGCAGTAATACCCTTTCTCAATCTATTGAAGTTTCCAATGTTCCTTTAAGATTCACATTATTCCCTTTAGGAACCACTAGCCACCTCCTCTTCTACCGCCTCCTCACACTTTTGTTAGGTACTCCTTTTGATAGAACACTGTACATAATTCTGTCTTACTCTTCCCACATGGTGGTATAACCTAGCCTTTAAATATCTGTATCCCCTGACTAGACTGTGAATTCCTTAAAAATCAGGATTGTTTTATTCATGCTTATGTCCCTAATACCCAACATAAGACTTTACTCACAGAGGATGCTCACTGTTTGATGAATAAAAAGTAAGGGCAGAGTTTGGATTTAGAGCTCACAGTACTGAGTCCTCTGCACCTCTCATGATTCCCAATGATGGTACTGCTCTCAAAAGTACTATTGGGGGAGGGGGAGAAAATACTCTGATTACAATTGTAAAAGGAGAAGGTCACCTGACACAAAAACAGAGTAGGACAGAGAAATGCCAGGATGAAGAAGAAAGGTATGCAATGGTGAGGGCACAAATTCCAATCCTTGCACTGTCAAATGGACAATAGGTATACAGTTCACTGAAGAGGTCCCACTGCTGTTCATGAGTGCACTGAAGAATATTCTTCCTTCTAAAGTGTCTATGCTCACAGGGATCCTGTAGAATATTTTGCCCACTGCATTTTCCTCATCTGACCTATGAGGAAAACAGGGCCCAAAGCGAACAGGGAGACACTTTGCTTCTGTGACTCAATCAGAGGGAAGCTCTGGTTTCCAGACATCAAATGCAGATTAGGCTCTGACCACCTCCTTCTCTGCACTAGTCATGCTTCCCCATCCAAACCTAAGAGGCACTGTCTTGCTGGTGAGGACCCTTAGCAGCTCACACACCTGGCCCTGCTGAGGCTGTGCAATGATGATTTGCCCAGGCTGGATGGTGGTAGTGGAGCTGGTGGTCTGCTGGCCTTGCTGTTGCCCCTGGACTTGGACAGCAGTGGGCTGCTGAGCCAGCGTGAAGTAGTACTGGACAGGCTCAGCAGGAGTCACAGACTGACGCACTTCCTCCTGCAGGGTGGAAAGAGAGGCAGGTAAGGGGAAAAGACCCAACTCAGCAACTGCCACGGTGAATTTCCACTCTTCCCCCAAACAGGCTATGTGCAGTTGCCTGCTGAATGCTGAGCTATCCACATTTGCAGCCAAAGAAAAGTGGAATTTGAAGAGACCAATTGTGCTAAATCAAACTAAAAATAACAGATTCTATAGGCTTCACAGAACATACAGCCAATTTTCTGAGGCATCAAGTAATCATCCATCACGTGATGAGCTGCAAACAGGCAAATAATTATTGTAACTGAAAACCACGCAGCAGTGCTTGTCAGTCAATGCTGTCAAGGTCTGTGATCTGAAAACAGCGTTCACTGCCAGTGCCAGAAAGATGCTACTCAGGCATACTGGTCCCAGCCCCACACAGATAGCACTCTCCTTTCATTGTTCCTACCATTTCAGGAGGGACACGATAGGGAGAAGGGAACCAGGGATTCTCCTGAGCTAGAATTGCAGAATGAAATGTCAGGTTCAAGAGCCCTGGTAGGCAAGTACTCAGTTTTTCACAGCACATTGAAAGCTCTGTGCAGCATCAGATTTGGTTCTGGTTGTACTTAGCCATAGAAGCGCAACCCAGGGGGCCTGATGGACAGCTCTCCGCTGGGGTGCTGCCTTGGCTGATTAAGGAGGTCGCATTCTGTCCGAAGGGACCGTTCCTTCTTCAGCTGACGTTTTCCATGGCAGAAGGAGTAAACAACCCTCTCCCAGCCAACTTGAGCTCACAGCTGAGAGTGTAGGATGTTTACACACACTGCAACATGGTTATAGCCCAGAGGGTCTAAGGTTGGTCAGCCCCTGACCACTGAGAGATCGACATCTGATCCGGAGTAACCTGCGACACATGGCATCCCTGCCTAGGACAACAAAAACATACAACCATATGGGCTGACTGAGTAAAAATATTAGCTAAGTTTACTCATTTCCTTATTCAGAGGTAAGATTATCAGGTTTCAGAAAAGAGAAAATTATACTTTCTTGAGGCAGAGTGCCCAGATCCTACCTCAACATTCTTCAAAGAGGCATTTACACAATACTGGACCATGCCCCACCCCCAAGTGTGCTTCCACAGTGCTGTCCTCACTACAAGTTTGAACCTGCATGTCCAGCTAACTGCCAGGTCTGCTTCAGTATCTGTCCTCTTGTTCCCTGCTGTCCTTCCTGCTTCCTGCATGTAGGTACTAGTGAGTGCTGGCAGAACAAGTGCACTTACACAGACAAACAGAAAGCTGAAGCAGAGACAGTACCTTACTGAATTTAAGTTGGTAGCAGGACAAATTCTCTTGAAACCAAGAGCTATTACCAATAGAAGAGTCCCTGAACTTTGCTTCCTTTAAGATTCTGCACCACAGTGTGTGAAGGAAGCTGGTGTCCTCTGCAGTACAGGACTGAGTGTTTGTGTGCTTGCTTGGTGATATTGGAACTGGGGCTTCTGACATCTAACCTCTGAGCAACTTGGATCTCTATATGTCAAGGTTCCATTAGAATTGGGACTGCTCTTATCTAGCCTCTGAGTATGACAAGGTTTCTTATGGTCATCCACCCAGTGTAGGAAGACACTCATACTAATCTGGGTATCTAAGCAAGCCTTTAGATATAAGCTGAACCTCTAGATAATATGTGTTATGCTTCAGACCCACATTGTTTCAATGAGGCAAAAGGGGAGTTCCCTTTTACTTTTATCTAGGTCTCAATTTCCAGAACAACCTAACAATGACAAAGCCAAGTCCATTTCCACTCCAACCTCTTACCATTATAAGCAAATGTCAGCCTTGCAATGAAATCTTGGTCGTAGCAGGAATAACATGCCCTTTTAAACAGAAGCCATCTGCTCTTTCAAAGCTGTTAACATAGATCGTCTTAAAGGTGGTCAGGCAGAAAGGGGATGGTCAGGCTAGAAAGGGAACTTTCTAGCTTTGACCTGTGATTATTTCCAGGTGTCCATTACTATAGCTATGTAGCCCTGAACATCTTCCAGGAGCCAAAATACCTCCTATCCTTCCTGCTGCTTTCTCTCAGGGGTTAATAAGCTAAGCAGTATCTAGGACACCGAGCATCAAGTAGATATGCAGGCAAGACATGGCTGTTTTCAAATCGTTGGGATGAAAGGAGGCACAAGTAAGGCTCTTCTGCATGATGAAGGTTCATAATTCTGCAAAGGTCAAACTGGTAAGAGAATGATTTATGCTTGATTTAAAGAAATGGGTGAAAAGATAATGGCATTCCAATGGGCAGGAACTTTCAACTCATAGCATAGTGGGGCAGAAGTCAGGGCTAGATTACCTTCTTTACTTGCTTCCCTAAAAAAAGATTCCCAAGCATCTTTGAGAAGCCAGGGGCCTTAGACCCACAACTCAATATTCTGGTTAGCTCCTTTGACCAAGGGTGAGATATAAGCCTGAGACCTAGAGTCCCTGAATGACTGGATCAATGCAGAATAGAGTATTTGTTCAACTTTAGCAGTGACCTCTTCCACCAGAGGGGCTTGCCCTTCGACTCTTCAGACTCTTGCTGAGACCCAGCAGTACCACGTCCTGGTTGTCACCCATGAAGTGCAGCCAGCTCCAGGCTGGGAAGAAAATACATTTGCTTTAGTAAGAAGAGTGAACTGCTGCTTCCTTCAGAGTGTGCGTTTTGGAGAGTAGGCGCTTTTTAAAGGACTTTAGGAGGTGCCAGCCAATTTGGAGCTTGGGAAAACTTCTTGTCTATAGAGAATTAAAAATGCTATCTTAGAATTCCAGGCCAGCTTTTAGCAATCTCAACCTTTTAAAGGCCAGGCAGCAGCTGTCCTGAATAGGATGCCAATCAATAGCTCAAACACCTACAAAAAAGTAAGTCCAGGCAGCAAGCAGTGTTTCAGCGATATACACTCTTGAAAAGGAAAGGGACTGGGGCACTTCGAGCCTGACACCCTAAGAGAACCAGAAGCACCCAAGAACTTTGGAGGAATAGGACAAGACCTCCACAGAGAACAAAGGAGCTAAGCAAGGCCTGAGTTCATCAAAGAAAATATCGCCTTGCTTTTAAAGGGGCTCTAGGCATATGTGGGGGAAAAATCCAACAAAGAGAGCAGGTATATTTTTCCGCCAAAGAGCGGCGATCTGAGTTTTTCTGACTTTTAAGAGAAAGAAAGCCTCCTAAGAGGAGGAATCAAGTCCATGGACACAAACCTGCAATATCTCAAAGCCGATGCGCAGCTGGGGACGACTGTGGCAGCCTGCCGCTGTAAACATCCGACTGAAAGCTCCTCTGAACACCTTACAGCTTCCAGTCAAGGATGTTTACAGTAGCAAAGACTGCCCCCAAAAAACAGAGCTGCAGTGAGGCACACCCTGCTCCAATCAGGAGGTGACAGGGGGCTTGCTAATCTAAAGACCTCCATGCAGGTCAGAATTAATGTTATTAATATGGCCACTTGTCCTATACTTTTTCTAACTGATTATTAATAAATATACAGGTAGAATGGTCATCACTAAATGACTCTCAGGCTAACACACTATGAAATAATTATCTTAGAACACTTAAATCTTATTGTCAAAAACAAAGTAAGCAGAGTAAGATACAGCTTTGCTCCTGTGGGTTTCTGCCAGTATTTCCCAAGTGTTTCTACTATATGTAGCGAGTCATGCAAACTGTGTGCCTAAACCAATGTGCTCTACAGGACAGGGATCTATTACAATTACAATCAGGAACTAAATGCATCCAAGTGCTGATAAAACAATTGGTGTGACCTTTGGAAAGGGGTGGGATGAAGAAAGGAAGCAGACACTTTCTTGTGATTGCCAAGAAAAGTTTTAAGTGGTGGTTCTAAAATTTGGTTGCACACTAAAAACATCTGGGGAGCTTTAAATATTAGTGGTGCCTGGGCCCCAGCATCAGATTCTGACTCAGTGATTGGAGGGTGGGGCCTGGGCACTGTTATGTGTTAAACCCAAACAGATGTTCTAATGTGCAGAAAGGGCACTACAGAGCCACAATACACAGTAAGAGAAAAGGAAAGCCACTCACTCTGAATACCACTGTGCACACAGAGAAGCTGTTCTTTAGAATCAAAAACCTATGACTTGCTGAGACTTTTTTTTGGATTAAAAGACTTCCTAACATACCTTGAAATGAGCTTTACTCCACTGTTTGGAACTAAAGTCTTCAATTTTCATTTTGTCTATTTTCACTGCAATACCACCGCAGAGGCACTGAGTTAAAAGTACCCATAAATGAGTAAGAGGAGATGTTAAGAATGGATCTGAACTCAAGGAGAGAACAGCAAATGTCTTGTGAAGAGAGTGGGAAGGAAGAAGCATATCTGAGGCAGTGTGTCCAGGCTTTGCAGTCACAAACTGGACATGCCTGCCTTCCCCGCTCACCTGACGCTTTGGAGGTTTCAGTTCATCTCTTGGAACAATATCGATGAGAAAGTCAAACTGGTCAAATTTTGTAATTGCCATGGCGATATCATTCCTCTGTAACAACAACGACAACAACAACAAAAAAAAAAAAAGCAGCAGAGTGAAAAACCGGTCTAAGGAGAAACTAGCTCACCTGGCTTTACATCCTCCAAAGCAAGCAGTCTATCACTGGGTTATAGTCCCAGTCCAAGGAGATGACTTTTAAGCTATACTAAATATCCCTGGCTACGTCTATAGCTAAAATAAGCACAGCCAAACTCGTATCAGACTTGCTGGACAGAGATCAAGGCAAAAGAAGAGAGATACACATAGCTCATGCTCTGAAACGGGACATTTGAGCCTTCATTCATGACTATTCCTTGTGGCTGTAGTCCCAAGGCCCCTCCACACAGCTCTCACAGAACCATCCTCCAGCTAAACTAGGACAAAGCCAGCAGTCTCAACTGGTAGTCTCTGGTCATTCTGTGGTCAGTAAGGTCAGCCTATCATTCAATCTTGTAACCTAGTTATGCCCCAACTTTTCTCATCTATATGCTAGTTCTCATAAAATCTATGATTGTTAGTTTAGAATTCAACATTGTAGTGTTTAAGCCATAGTAGCATAAACGCTTGAGTCTGAATTTACTAGTGGCAGGAGAGAATACAGGAGTAAGTAGACAATGGTCCATGGCTTCCTCAGATGAGGTTTCCTCTCCACACATGACACTCCCTTCCTCTGAATAATTAGATTTTTTTTTTTTTTTTACTTCTTAAGCATTATATGTTTTACTTCTTTTTTTTTTTTGGTCTTTTTATCAAAGTACATTTATAAAATTAATGTAAATAAAATCAATAAAGCAGAAAAATTTTCCAATTAAAATCATTCCCCTCTATGTTTATAATGCGTTACATTATTTAGTGGGCAAACCATGCGTTGTTATCCCGACTTCCCCAATTCCCCCCCTCCCCATCCCTGATCAGTTGTATATCCTCCTTCGTGGGCTGTCTGTATTAGTCCTTGTGGCAAGGGATCCTGTATATCTTAGTACTCATCCCGGTCTTCCTGGCCCAAGTGTGTTGTTACTGATGGGTGCTATGCCTCTG
>PVHP010019180.1:0-32182 GCA_004024765.1 Zapus hudsonius
TTTGGGATTATATAGTTAGTGTGCATTTATGAGCATGACTGAATGACTTTGTGCTTTTAGATATTTTAGTATATCCATGCATAATGTTATATAGCTTGTTTTCTGTGACCATGGAGATTGGGGGCCTGTGACTGGCTCTGCGGTGCATCTGAAGAACTTTGTAAGGAAGTCAGGCAGGGTTGCCCATGCCTGTACTTCCTGCACTTGGGAGACTGCTGGCTACATAGCAAGACCCTGTCTCATTTGTGGGTCCTAGATTATCATACAGCTATATAAATTTACCCATCCACACATACACATATATATGACATCAAAATTGAAATTCGAAGTGAAACTGGGGACAACGGATAAGCAAGAGGGGAGGGACAAGAAAGGGAAGGGCAGCTGGGAATGAGGAGATATGCTCCAAGTACATTATGACAGTGGCTTTATATAACCCAGCACAATAAAATAAAAAATGTTCTAAAAACTGTATGAAAATGAGAATTCTTCTAAAAGCGTTATTTATCCATTTAACTAGCACCTACTTGGCAACCTGCCCTGTGTGGAATACTGAGTTTTGTAGTATGTAATGGGCTAAAACAGACATGGACAGTACTTCTATAGATTGTAAGGTCTTCATGCACAATCACTGTGTCTGACTAACCTTTTGTATAAAAGGAGTTCCAAAGTGTCTACTGAATTTAGTGAATGCCTGTTGGATTGATCAGAATAATTTTGATGGAGAAGTAGTCTTCTGATAACTGTTTATGATCCAGGCACCCTGAGCATCACGGTCCTTCGCCCTTTCTATGAAGCTTCGCCATGGCTCATGAAGAAGGATTTAGACACCATTGTTCCTCCTAATCTCCAGTCAAGGTCCTGGGAAAGGTTTCCCTCAGTTGAGGTATGCAGATATCAGTCCATCGATGAATTATAGGCTCGGGTCTTGCTCCATATATTCATGTATGTTCATTCTTGTGGATATTGTTCATGGATGGGCTTATGAAGTTTGGTGTTTGAAGGTTTTTCACACATGCAGCTGTAGCTAATTTCAGGTTTATTTTTTATCTTCAATTGCAAGCTTGAACATATTTTTATAATATTAAAACATCCTTTCTGAGTAACCCATGTTATACCTCCCCTACTGTGGAATTATTGATACACGCCATCTCTTCCTTTCATTAATTATTTAATTCATTTTTAATTTTAAAATGGAATTTTAGATCTCTTGCTCTCCTAGTGTTCTTCATGTATTAAAGATACAAACTGGGGGCTGGAGAGATGGGTCAGCAGTTAAGGTGGTTGCCTGCAAAGCCTAAGAACCCAGGTTCAATTCCCCAGTGCTCACATAGAGCCAGATGTACAAAGTGACACATGCATCTAGAGTTGTTTTGTAGTGACTAGAGGCCCAGATGCATCCATTCTCTCTCCCTCTGTATATGTATATGTATATATATAGATATATATCTTCAAATAAATAAATAAAAACTGAACACATAATAATAAGGTGAAGTTAAAAGCATGAGAGCTTTTAAGATCAGTGTTACAAAATAAATATTATGGTTATGTCAGATTAGCAACACTCCACCCTAAAGTTTTTTTGGTCAAAGGATATGACTTGAGCAATATTTATGAAATCCTGTATTTTACAAGACTTGCCATTTTATGTTACAATCAATTCATGTAGTGTGTACAACACACCATAAATTGTTCAGTGATGTCCACAGAGAGTGTATTCGCATTCAATGAGGAAGAAGTTTTTGAGTTTAAAATTCAGTGTCCTATAGTAAATCTGATAGCAAGCAAAGAGATGATAAGCAGGAGATAAGAAAGCTCTTCCACCACCCTGTTTTGATTTGGTATCTGTAAACTAGTTGATGAGATGAAGTTGATCATGAATTCATAGCATGATTCTACTACTTATTCATATGGGATTTGGGGACAAGTCTTTCTGGACCACGATATCCTTCTCTGAAACTGAAAATGTCGCAACATTGCTCACTAAGGCTATGTACAAGGTACTACATGATGGCAAGAAAAATAGACTACATTTGGGATTAATACAGTTTATTCTCTTTCTCTGACACACGTACATGATAAAGTTGGATCTACTGAGTGGGTGTCATGGGCTACAGCTTTCTAAATAAAGCGTAAGAGGTACACTTGAAGAGAGCATCAAAGGACACCAATCTTGAAAACCGCTTACAAGGATGACAGAGAGATAGGAGTTTACACTTAAGCAGACGTTTCTCCTTCACACGAGATCCTGAGAAGATTCTCCTTCCAGAGTGAGCTCAGAAACGGCCCAGATCTGTGGGATGATTTTTCTGTCAGAATCTTTATACAAAATTAACACAGGACCAGAAAGTTCGAGACTGCCAACTCCAGATATCTTGGGCTACCTGTGGGTGCTACACGATAGTCACATGCATGTGCTGAGAGCTAGACATCGGTCTCATTACTGGGCTTTCCCTGACAAGATGCCCAGGGAGGTACTATACAAAAGAATTTGAAAGTAGTCAGATTCCACACACACACAGAAGCCACACACAAAACAGAAACTGCTCAGTTTTTATGAGGACATAAAATTCCGGTCAGAATAATAGGGAAATACAGGCAACTGTTATTAAAGCACTGGCTCTTCACTTGGCCCTTCAGCAGCCAGTGGGTAACTAACTAAAGACTAGATCAAAGCTTGGCATCTCTGCCTCCATTTTGTATCTGTCTCCTTTGCTACCTTAAATTTGGGCCAGTGTCCTGTTCAGTTCTTCACTGACATAGTCATTTAAGGAGCTTTCATTTAAACTGGCAGTGTCTCCTTCAAAACTAAAGGTACCAAGATTAGAGTTGCTAAGATACTGTATTAGCTGCTTATCTCATCTCTGCAGACAAAAGTAACTTAAAGAAAGGAGGGTTTTTTTTCAGCTTAGAGTCCATCGTGGCAGGGATGGGAGGAAGGAGGGGCAGCAGTCACATTGTGTCCCCAGCCAGGAAGCAAGGAGAGATGCTTGCAGGCACTCAGCATACTTTCTAAGTTTTATTCAGCACAGGTCCCCAGCCCAGTGGACTGGTATTACCTCCATTTAGAGTAGATTTCTCATCTCAACTAATCTAATCTAGAAACTCCCTCACAGGCCTACCCAGAGATTTGCTTCCATTTTCTCAATCCCATTAAGAAGACAAGATTAACCATCACAGATATATTTGAAATTTACAGACATGGCATTCTGAATGATTGTTAGTCTAGTGACTAATATCCTTTTCCAGAAGACCAGAATATCACCTAGACAGTTCCAGTCATTGCCCTGAGGAACTAATTCCAGGGTGCCTTCATGACTCGCCATTTTCTCTAAAGCATTCTTTCTTTCCTATAGTCATCTTGGATTCCAGGAGCAACAAGTCAGACCATGAACATCTTGTGATGAGTGGAAAGTACCCCCAGGCAGTGGAGCTCTGTTATTGTCCACAAAGCCCTACATGGCTGAGCCTGTACTAATCATCAGCAAGATCACTCCTCCACCAAAGCTACCTTCTTGCTCCTCACCTTTCCTCCATCCCTGTGACCCTAAAGCTCTTGTTAGGTCTGAAAACAGGACTTAGGATGCTAGTTTCCATGCTTCCCAGTGGTGGCCACACTGAATAACAAACCCCCTTCCTACATCAACATTCCTTTTTCCATTTGGCTTTTCTCAAAGTCAGGCTTAGGATTCCCGTAATCATTCCTGGTATAGTAGCTACATAAATAAAATAATAAATAAGGAAGATTGTCAAAGCTTCTAATTTCTTTGGTAAATCTTTGCTCTTTCACTGACAGAAAAAAACTCCAGGACCTCCATTCGGCACTCATATCTGGAAGGGCCTCTGCATTGGAACCAAACAACTATTAAGCGCCCCTGCCCCAATACTCAAGTGCCCCAAGGTGCTTCAGATGCGCCAGTTCATCCAGCATGAGGTCATAAAGAATGAGGTGAAACTGAGGCTGCAAGTTTCCCTTAAGGTAATGGAATTTAGGTGACAGAACTCAGAAAGAAGCAAGAACAAGGCAAAACAGTCCTGCCAGTTTTCTGAGGAACCTGAAATTACCTACTTCTACCAATATACAAAACATAAATGAATGAATGCCAATCACTCCAAAAAGAAAGTTGAAAGATAGAAAATATTTAATGACTCCTTATTTAAATGCAGGAATCACCAAGAGGCCCAAAGACATTGAGAGGGTAGAAAACAGCTTTATATGTGATTGCTATATACTCTTCCTTTCCAACTACATGGAAAATTACTACCTCTGGGGAAAAAATGTAGAAGAACATATCAATGAACCAGATACTTTTTCATGGAAAAGGTTGTTGTTTTGGAAATGGTCTAAGAATTTACAACTATATAATTAATTGTATATTCATATCTATAACATCTTCCTAGCATGTATTTTGTTTATGGTTATGTGTCCAGCACCTGGTATAGAGGAGAGGTCTGATGTTTCTGAATATGCATCAAATATCCAGAGAGAAAATTCAGTATATTTCTCCTGGAACAGCAGGCATGAATTAAGAAACCTTATATCCATAGATGGAATCATAAAGACCAGGCCTGAAATGACACCTAACTCAGTCCACCCACTTTAATGAGGAAGACACTGAGGCACAGAGGTAGAAGCAGAGTCCCTCCAAGGTCTTTGTGTATGTAGTTCCATTCTATAGCCTTAGAGCTTTGCTTGTGGGATTTCCAGATCTTTGCTTATTAACCCCACAGGTAAAAAGTTTTCCAGACTGTCAGACTAGTTAACTGTTTGTGAAGAGGTGCAAGCTTATTTAACTCCGCCTTTTCTAATACCTCAAGTTGATATTAACTACATTGATGTCTTTCTCTGCCTTGCTCCCAGTTTTTATCTATTTTTTAATCCTGCTAATCTAGGACTATATAAACCATATTCTAAAGAAAGAAGATGAGCTACAGGAAATGACAGTCAAGGATTCCAGAACTGAGGAGGAGAGGGGCAATGCTGCAGATCTCCTCAAGCTGGTTATGGTGAGAAAATGCTCTATAGACCTGTATTTTTCTTTCTTTTTCTTTTTTTTAAAAATATTTTATTTATTCATTTTCAAGCAGAGAAATAGAGAGAGAGAGAGAGAGAGAGAGAGAGAGAGAGAGAGAACATATGTGGGTACTGGGGAATTGAACCCCTGGGCCTTAGGCACCAGAGGCAAGTGCCTTAACTGCTAGGCCATCTCTCCAGCCCCTAGACCTGTATTTTTCTACCTGTTTCATCATTAGATTTTTTCAAACTAAATATCACAATGAATAGCCATGTGGTGTTTCTGCCATTTTTGTGAAGCATTTGTTTCTTCCATATATAGTCATTATTTCTGTGGGAATCAGAATTATATTTATTTATTGGATTTTTCAAATGTATCTTCCTTTTGGTCTCCCTTTGATCATAGATATTTCTAAAGATATTCTGTGTCTTCCAAATACCATTTGATTGGAGGTTTGGACCTGTAGCTAATAGTGGACCCTTGCTGCAGGCAGTTGAATGGAAGCTCTAGGACATAAATAAATATAAAGCTGAGAATCTGGAAGATACTGAAATAAAAGATATATTGTCTTTTGAAGAAAATAATATTTCTTGAAATACTGACTGAATTGGTGAATGAAATGGAAAGGAAGAAAAGACAATTCTGTGACTTATAATGAATTCCATTTTTAGAAATTGGTTAGATTAAAATGAATAACAGGGCTGGGAGATGGCTCAGAGATTAAAGGCACTTTCTTGAAAAGTCTGCTGGCCTGAGTTCAGTTCCCTAATGCCCATGCCAGATGCACAAAATAGTGCATGTCTTTGCAGGTCATTGGCAATGCAAGAGGCTCTGGCATACCCATATACTTGTGCTTTCTACCTATCATCTACCTATTGTCTGTCTATCTATCTATCAAGGATGGTTAAGTTTGGTTGCCAACTTGACCTGTTAGCAATCCTGAGTGTTGTGTAGCAGATTTCTTCCAATTAACAAGAGAAAGGAGGCTTGGGGGACTCGGGAAGTTGTGTTAGCTAGAAACAAACATCCCTTCCTGGGAGAGCAGTGCAGGAAGGAAATTCCAGAGATTCAGGAAGTCAAGGAATCTGGTAAAGGGTTGAAAGACCCCACCCTAAGGCTATATAAAGGGGAAGAAAATCTCCTCCCCCTGCTTGTTTGCTGATGTGTGTGTGTGTGTGTGAGTGTGTGTGTGTGTATGTGTGTGTGTGTGTGTGTGTGGTGTTAGTGGTGGCTTCTCTCTCTCTGTATGTTTGGACCTGTGAGAGGGGGACCAGCCTCTTTCACCCTTTCACCACTATGGAACTTCCCTCTATCTATATCTTCAATAAATCCCTTCCTCCCATAGCTATGCCTGCTTTGTAGGTTCATCCCAGTAGCATGTGGCTGACTGTGACACTATCATCTGTCACCTATCTACCTATTTATATCTCTGACTCCCTCTCTCAAATAAATAAAATATTTTTAACTGGATAATAAAATATTAAAATAAATTATATATTAGTACTAAAAGCATTAATTTCATAGTTTTTCATAAAAAGTAAAATTGAACATATGTTTCTAAATATGTAATGTAATTATAATTGATTAACTGTATCTTCATTTCAGTCTTTCCCTAAAATGGAAGAAACCACAAAAAGTCATCTTACTGAAGGTAACTAATATTTAATAATTTTTGCAATATATCTACAAATTTCAAAATAGTCTTAAATATACTTGCTTTCATTCTCTTAACAAGGAACCTCTCTTTCTGTGTTGGCTACATTGTGTTGCAATGGTTTATATTTGAGATCCCAAAAAACTATGATTCGCTAATTAATCTTTAACTCTCACACATTGATTGAAAGACATTGACATTTCACTTTCACTCTAACCTCAACTACTTAGAATGTAACTAGATAAAGGGAAGAATAGCCAACCAACCAACATCACCCCACCTACATGCTCACAACTGGTAAGCAAGTGTACAGTCATCATACAAATCCAGCAATGTTCCACACTATGTGTAAGACAGCTTACTCAAAAAAAAAATCCTCATTGGTTTTATAGTTCACAGCAAATAAACACTAGAAAATTGATTGTGTTTTATTTAACTTCTATTTTCATTTCTATGACTAAGGTCAAAAACTATCAGCCATTGGCTCCACGAAGCCCTATTTTGTGTGTCTGCCACAGAGTTGACTCCTACTTATTTTTGTTGTTGCTGTTGTTGTTTACCTGCATGTTTCTCTTCTTAAAATTTCGCCTTATCACACAGTGACATTCAGTTGAAAGTGCTTGGCAGCTGTAATCCCCAAAGTCCCTCTCTCCTTATACTCTTTGTCACTCTTTTCTAGGATGGCCCTGCATTAGAATTGCCAGGTTAAGTGAATATAAGGACAAAAGACCTTTTTAAACTGAATTCTAGGGGTAAGGGAGATTGCTCAGTGGTTAAACCACTTTGTTGCAAATCCTGCTGGTCTGGGTTCAATTTCCCAGCCACCCATGTAAAGCTGGATGAGCATTTTTTTTGCAAGATACCCTGGTGTGTGTACATACACACACATACAGAGAGAAAGAGAGAAAGAAAGAAAGAAAGAAAGAAAGAAAGAAAGAAAGAAAGAAAGAAAGAAAGAAAGAAAGAAAGAATTTAAAGCTGGATAAAAAATGATATTAAATAATCATTACTATATGTTACCAGTATAGCAATTTCAGCTACACACACACACACACAAAAAAAAAATTATGAACCTGTCATGGTGGTGCACACCTCTAATCCCAGCACTTGGGAGGCAGAGGTAAGAGGATCACTGAGTGTGAAGCAAGCTTGAGACTACATAGTGAATTTCAGGTCAGCCTGAGCTAGAGTGAGACTCTACATCAAAAAAAATTATGTATCTGAAATTCAAATTTAAGTTTCTCTGTATTTGAACTTATAAACTTACCCCATGTCATTTGAACTGCCAGTGTTTGATTCAAGCAAAGAGGCACACATAACAGGCAAATGTGCAGGCTGCCTAATAGTGATGGCTCAAGTAACCATATTAAACTGGTTCAGGAAGCCAGCAACATACAAAACTGCCCTTGATCCTACATCAACATCCCCCCAAAGTCTCTCCTCTATGGATTGGTTCCACCAACAGAAAATGAATTTTATGATAAAATAATTTTGGGTAATATTTTGTATTGTCTTAAGTTCTTAGAGAGTTACTTAGCTAACTAACTAAAAGTGACCAAAAGTCTTATAGTAAGGAAACATTTAACTTCATTTAAATCATTGTTTCCTAAGCTTAAAGAACATGCCAACTTTTCTATTTTTAATTAGGTGTACTATAGTTGTTTTTGACAAATTGACCATCCCATTGCCCAAATTATTTTTAAAAAATAGTTCTTTAAACACAGGGAGTAAAGACATGTTTAAGAAAACAATTTCAGTATGATGATTAATTTAAGATTTGCTTTTTCAAGTATGACAGAATTCAGTTAAGTGTAACACAGCTTCCCCAACAGTGTGAGACAAACAGGTTATCACTGAAGTTTACAATGAATGCTCATTAGCAGAACACATCATAGAAAATAGTCTGGCTTCTGTTTTACCAAGTGTTACTTGGTCATGGAAATTTAGCTAAGCAATTCATATATTGAATATAGGGTCTTGAAAAGATGGCGAATGAGTGAGTACTTGTGTACTGATTGAATGTTGTGCTGTAAAGAAGTTGGGATAAATGCTAAACACATGTGGTTTTAAAGTTGCAGCCCACCTAAGTGATTTATTCAAGCAATCTCTGGTTTCTGCGCCAAAATGTCCACCAGAAACATTTGCTAAAGATTTCTTAGAGAAGAAATGGAGGTAAGCTAGTCTGCTTGTGTGTTCTAGTTAGTGTTAGGCTTGTAATGACTGGGACATGGAGGGATGGCAGTCATAACAGCAATGATCAAGTCAAAGCCCTTCACCAGACTTCTTTCCTTTCACACAGGCATACAACCCCAGCAAATCACTGGAAACAAAAGATAGAAGAACAGAGGTAATTCTGCCCTGACGCGTCTAAGAACATGACAAAGGCCAGGGTCACAGATTCTTAAGAGCAGGGTCCCTCACCCAGGCTCCCCACTGGTACATGACTCCCTTCCAAAACATTTCATCCAGGGTGTCAGCTGCCATGCAATGATGTCACCATTTCCGGAGGAAGTCTACCTGAGAACCTCCCCCTCTCCTGAGCAGGAACATACTACAAGCAACTCTGTGCTTTTTGTATTTCCAATATATTCATAAACATGAACTCTAGAATCTTGTGACAAGTGTTCAAGGATCCATGTGAGAAGCACATTATGCAGTTTGCTTTCTCCAATTTCAGCTCTTTCCATGACGGAAGCTAGATGTATTTGTACAATTGTCTGTGCACACTTAAGTGGCTCTTCCCTAAAAGATTTTCTTCATTAAGGTGTCAGTGTTATCTTTTGGAATGTGTTTGGGAAGTAGAAAGATAATACTTCCCCTTTTAAAGTCAAACTAGAAGGTATATGTTGTCTCTACCTACATTAGGTCCGTCTATGGGAAGAATCATAGACAAATGGAATCCAAATTCAAGGTTAAACCTAAGTGGTTGTGTGCTAGACGTGACAAATAATGGAGAGCCATGTCTAAATATGATAATACAAAGACTACTATATAATAATAATAAACTGGGAGAAATTAGTGAAGCCTATTTCTTCAGATACTCTGGTGCCCACCCCCATCTTAGAAATATTGGAGGTGTCCCTCACATGAGGGACTAATAACCTGTTTTAGAGAAAGGCCAAAAACCATACCCAAGAGTATGGTGGCAGAAACTGTGGGGAAGGAGACTGGGAGATCAGGAGAGACTTGCTTTTTATGTATTAAGGACCTTTTAATGCCAACACTATACACAGGGAACAGCAAACAGGCAGGAGCAAGGAGAGAATTCTTTCACCTTTATATAGCCTTAGGGTGGGGTCTTATAACCCTATCCCAGACTTAATGGCTTCCTGAGTCTCTGGAATTTCCTTCCTGCATTGCCCACATAAGAGAGGATGTTTACTTCTAGCTCCTTTGAGCTTCCTTACATCCTGCCCCTTGCTGAGAGGCTGCCTTCCTGTAAACATCCTCAGAGACCCACCCAAGATTACTTGAAAGGTCAAGTTGACAACAAAACTTAACCATCACAGCAGGCAACCTGGGTTTTAATTCACTCAATCTCAAAATTAATTATGTGATTTGGAATAGGTATCCAATCTCTATGATTTAAGGTTTTTTTTTATTTTTTTACTCTAAAGTGGAGACAAATTTTACCTGAGAACTTTGGTTTGGAGCTCATTTGCCTTCCTTGCTATTGACTTCCTTAGTAGAGGGATCTTGTTCCTAAAAGGGCGACCAGCAGGAGTTTCCTGATGGCTTTCATGCAACTGTGTACCAGCTCTTCGTGTGTTGCTTTTGGGTTTTTTGAGGTGTGTTGAGTTGTTGCTGTAGCTGCTGCGAAAATAATAGAAGTCTCCAGCTGCCATTCAAATCTCAGTGAATTGTGTACAAGCTCAAAAGGACCAAGCATTGTGAGACTACCATGATGATGTTAGTCATTTGAGATTCACTGATATCATTATTCCTTACCATATATAAGAGTCTCATTTCCAAAGTAGGAAAAATGACTTAAAAGTAGAAAAAAAGTCAAAACAAGTTGACCAAAAGAAAATGTCCAGTGAGTTTATTCCTCTCAGTTTTACTGTCATTAACTGAATTGTGCTCTTTGGAATTCAGAGCAAAAGCACAAGCAAGGGACTGGAGAGATTGCTCAGTGGTTAAGGTGCTTGCTTTCAAAGCCTGACAACCAGGTTCAGTCTCCCTGTACCCACATGAAGCCAGGTGTACCAAGTGGCACATGCATCTGAAGTTTGTTTTCAGTGGCAAAAGTCCCTGACATGTCCAGACACAGACACACACACACACACACACACACACACACACACACTCTCTCTCTCTCTCTCTCTCTCTCTCTCTCTCTCTTCTGTTTTCCTCTCCTTCCCTTCTAGCAAATTGAAGAAAAATAATAATTTAAAAGCACAAACAAATGTTTTTAATGTTTTTTGTCTTCTTTTACATGTTTATGGAAATAACAATCAGAAACAATATTGAGAAAACAAAAGTTTATCTACATAAAATGAGGACCAATGAAGCAACACCCTATTTTAAGTCTGAATTGAGCCAAATATTTAAGTCTCAGGTAATGGAATGTAATTGATAGCAATTAAATTGTACGTAACTATGTAAACTGTCTTTCCTGTGTGATTCAGTGCTCTACTGTATCACCCTGACTAAGCGAAACCCTTCAAGTACATATCACCACAAGCACATGACAGAGAAGAACGCTTTCAGGTGCTTCTCCTATGTGCAAGCTTATCACTAGTCCTCCCCACACTGTGACTGCTGGTCACCCCTATGACTAGTACTCCCCACACTGTGACTGTTTATCTTCACTCATCTCTTTTAAGCTTGTCTTGAGGATGAGTCTTCTCTATTGATGATCGCCCTTGGATTAATGCCAATTTGATGTTTCTAGTCCATTAGGATTTTTTCACCCTTCAGTTCCTAAATCTGCCCTCCTGCAGTCTCCCAGCCACCCAGTGCTGTCCTCCTCCACCTGAGCCCACCCTCAGCCCCAGGCCCAGCCTTCCCTCACTGAAACTTCAAAGAAAAGAGAACACATGGTGTGCTCAGAATGCTCTTAGTAACTGCAGACTCCTTGGAGAAGAAATTACAGGACTCACCACTTGTTAGCAAAACTCCAATTCACTTAGCCTTATAGAGGATTTCAATTTGCAACTTCCTTCTTAGGGCCTTATCATCATTGTTCATAAACTCAGCAAAAATTCTGTAGCAGTTACCTAAGATAAGTGTGAGTTTAAAATAAGTCTTCCGGTTTTTCCTTTAAGTATGATCATCTGGACAAGCTTTCTAAAAAAGTACCTCCTTTTACCAAGACACAGGAAGAAGCATGCAAAGCCCCTGTTTCAGATCCATCTGTTCCAAACCTTGGTAAGATGTTAATGTAATTTTTATTCTGCTGTCTTGAACTTGAACTAAACAATACCACCAGTGGCCTTTTAGAATGTAACTAGTTCACACCAGCTCTTGTCTCAGTGAAAAAAACATACTTAATACCTTAATATTATGGGAGCATCATAATGTCTTTGATTTCACTGTGTCCATCCCTCGTGTACAAAGTGGGTCCTGAATATAACAGACTTGCCAAAGTCATAAGAAAAGCAAGATGTTAAAGGAATGTTGGGTTTATTCCTTGTGCCTAAGAGAATTTAGAAGACCTTACTAATTTAAAAATCAAAGGAAAAATGAAAGGTGGGTGAGGAAGCATTCACATGGTCTCAAAGTTAACATGCTTATCAACTATCATGAGTAAAGTAAATGAGCTTGTGCAATGGAGATGTGGTGTATTAGTCAGATTTCTCTAGAGGAACAGAGCCCAGAGAATGAATTGTAAAAGGGGATTTATTTGGGTAGCTTTCAACAACAGAGATCAAGGAAACATGGCAGCTGCTCAGTCCATGTGGCTGGACTCAATCAGTCCTCAGCAGTCCCAATCCAGCCCTCAGGGCCACAGGCTTCTTGGAGAGTCCCTGGACTGAGGTCCACGATGGAAGTCTGAGGAAGGGGACGAGAGCAGGATAGGTGTGCGTGCAAGTCACACAAAGCACCCGCAGCCAGCTGGAGGAAGGAAGAGAGAGCTTCCTTACATCCTGCCCCCTTGGGGAGGGCCACCCACTCTGGGAAGGGCTCACTCTGGAGGAGAGACTTCCTCCTTGAGTTAATCCTTCCTGTAAGCAACCTCAGAGACCCACCCAAGATTATTGTGAATTACTAAATAGTTCAAATTGCAAAAAATTTAACCATGAACACATGGCCTTCTCTAACGTTAATCAAGTAGTCATACGTTCACCAATACTATGAAAACCTAGCACCCAGTAGATAGACTTCATGTCAAATTTCCTCAATCCAAATCTAACCAAAGGAGTCGTTAGAGAAATATGTAGACATTGTAGAAGAAATGGTAGAGCACTTGAGCAGGCACATGGCTATGTGTTCAATCACTTATAACCCTACCAACCCCCCCCCACACACAATCATTAATATTAAAACAAAAAAGAGGAGGCTGGAGAGATTGCTCAGTGGTTAAGGCACTTGCATGCCAAACCTAATGACCCAAGTTTGATTCCCCAGAACCCACATAAAGCACAAAAGGGATGTATTCATTTGGAGTTTGTTTGCTGTGGCCTGGGGCCCTAGTGCACCCATTCTCTCTCTGACTCTCTCTCTCTCTCTCTGCTTGCAAATAAATAAAATACGTTTTTTAAAAAGAGTTATTGTTCTAGTTTTTAAAAATACGATATGACAAAAACTACATTGATAAATTGAGAAAAGACAGCTATAAATGATATTCTGGAGAAACTAGAATTCAAGTTTTATTAGAGGACTATAGATTGAGGGCATGAAATTGTTCATCTCTTAGATATGATTGTGTGGTAGATACATAGAATTCCTGCATTCATATTTACCAATGAAACGAGCTTTAGTGTTTCTCCTTAATAATTGAGTAGTTAAGAATGTTCTACTGAGCAGTGTGATGCCTGAGCTTTGGCTGCCTATCATGAATGGCCACGGAAGCATGTAATTTTAAACAGAAATTGCAAAGCAAAGAGTAAGGCTGAGAATCACTTGTAATTTGTGAGGATGAGAAATTAGTGATGAGAAGTTGATGGTCGTTCTTGTGCTGCCAGTCAGGCCTGCTGCACCCTTGGCAGACAAGAGCAATCAATCATGGTCTGCTCCTCTCACGAGGAAGACAGGCAGAACCTTTCAGCACAGTAATTTGGAAGCTCCAACGACACAGGCAGGGTTGACATATACACAGGTTGAAATATTTTGTTTTCACAATCATGGATATATTTACTTCAAATTTGTTTCATATTCACCTATGTCTTAAAAGAATATATTTTAACAAATACCTACATCTTCACAGTAATCAATGCATTTAAGATTATAAAGTCTTTTATGGTTAATTATATTTCAGTCAATCTTAGATACAAAATACTTGCCTCTTGGTATCTCAAGGATCAAGACTACTATCTGGTCGTAATGCTCACAACAATCAGCCAGTGCCTAGGAAGTAAGAGCTTTGCAGTCCATCCTGTTTGTTAATTGTAAACATTTGAATCATATTGTGAGGAATCTGTCTCTCAATGATTTTTATACTTTGATTTTTTTCAAGAGGATGGGGAAGTACCTTGTTCACTGCAAAGCACATTGCTCATATCTTAGACACAACCATTAACAGTTAGTATTTCATTGGCCAAAACATTTTTTTTTCCTCTTTTTTGATTTTGAAGGTATGGTCTCACTCAAGCCCAGACTGACCGGGAATTCACTCTGTAGTCTCAGAGTGGCCTTGAACTCACAGTGATCCTCCCACCTCTGCTGGCATTAAAGACATGCAACACCATGCTCAGCCTAACATTCTTGATACCGCTTTTTTTTTTCAGATTCTCAGCCACCTATAGTTTCTGAATTATCCTCAAATGAACCTCTTCTACCAAAGTTAGAAATTCCTGAGAATCCCAAGGATTCTGCTAGCCAGAAACAAAGAGAAGAAAAGTTAACAAAACCCAGAGAAGGTATGACAGTCATTGCTTTATCTAATGGTTTCTCCAAACTGAATGTGTGTCCCTTTGGCGTGGGGGAGGTGATGCTGTGTGTGCTAGGGTTAGGGTTGGCAGTGTTCTGCGTCCTGGAGCTATGGAGGTCCATAAGGCTTCTGAGCAGATACAGTACCCCAAACACTGTTTTGAGAATGTCTGAAGAAAATCAAAATACCTTATACATCTGTGACTTTATTTCATTATTTTATCCCTGTTTCTGCATGATTCACCACAAGTCAGGAATCTGATAGCATTGCTCAAGCAATCGATAATTTGGAGGTTGGACTTGGTATACTTCTTATTGCAATACTTTTTTTAAAGTTTTTTATTTATTTGCAAGCAGAGAGAGAGAGAAATAGAGAAGACACAGAGATAATAGGCATAGAGAGAGGAAAATATGGCCTCTAACTGCTATAAACAAAATCAAGGTGCATACACCAATTTGTACATCTGGGGAATAGAACCTGGGTCGTTAGGCTCTGCAGGTCAGTGCCTTAATTGCTGAGCCATATCTCCAACCCTGCAATACTTTTTTGATCCTGGAGAAATACAAGATGAAGACTCCATCTTGCATAGCATGTAATCTTATTGGGCTAGCAAAAATGGAAATATGAAATCACACAAAATAATGTAATGTGTGCTAAAATGGAGAGGAGCATGTTACACAGATTGCACCAAAGTTCATGTACCTAAATACGATGGGTCAGGTGAGAGCATGTAATTTTAGTTGCATGGATAATTTTGGATAATATTATATTAAATCAAGAAAACAAGGTACAAAAAATCCTCATCTTCTCTCTCCTATGTGGATCCTAACTTTGAACCTTTGCGTATGTGTTTTATTGTGAGAGTGTGCAATGCCAAGGAACTAGAAAGGAGCCCATGAGAGGGGAAGGCATGAGGCTTCAAGGAAGAAGGGTACCGAGGTGGCAGATCAAGTGATGTAAAATCAAGGGGTATGCGAGGAAGATGGGGAGAATGGAGAGAGGGAGAAGGAGCTGAGATGGGGAAGAATAAGCAAAATTAAGTACATGTATTACTAAAGAATAAAATAAGTTATCCCATAGTATTATATATGCTATGATTATAATTATTATACATTATATGATAATAATATATATGTTATATAATATATTTTACATATAAGAAATCTGTCTATGATGCTGTGCCTTGCTGATTTAATGAAAAGGACTCTGAATACCAAGGTTTAAGTTGAGTTCATCATAGGCAAGTTACTTGACTTCTTAGAATTTTATTTTAAAAAATAAATGGTAGCCAGGTGTGGTGTTGCATACCTTTAATCCCAATACCTGGTTTAGCTGAGGTAAGAGATCACCATGAGTTCAAGGCTGGTCTGGGCTGCAGAGTAAGTTCTAGGTCAACCTGAACTAGAGTGAGATCCTGCTGTAAAAACATGATGCTAACAGCATCTGCCTTGTCCATCTCATAAGGTTGTTGTAGGGACAAGTATTAGGTAATGTGTGGAGACGCACCTTGGAAAATGTTCAAATGTACAATGAGAATCCAGGTAAAGCTTTCATTTCTCTAAATAAGCGGTTGGAGAAGTAATGAAGACAAGTTTCCATGCTGACCTATGTCTTCCATACTCTGTACTGCAAATGTTTTAGAGAAGTTCATTTGGTGTAACTTAAACTTTCCCCTAACAGAACCTGAATCTTTTGAGCCCATCAAAATTCCAACACAGTCATTGCTGCAGGATGTCACAGGACAAGCAAGGAAAGAAAAAGTGAAGTTACCTCATTACTTGATGAGTTCCAAGACAAGGTCTCATCCTCTTGCCAAGGTAAAGACAAATTTCCTAGAGCCTCTCAGTGCTTTATGAAATATCCATGAACTGAAGTCAATCTCAGCCCTCGTCCCCCACCCCAGGGCCTCTGCTCCATGGAAGGCTCTGTTTTGCTGGCACTGCCTCCCTCCAGCTCATGAATTTCTTTAGAGAGCTGCTGCTCAGCCCTGCTTTGCATCTGTGTTTGAGGGGAGCCAGTTTAGCAGCTCCCCATTGGCCAGAGTGATCACTATACACTCTGCCGATGCTCAGGATAACATCTGAATGACTGGCTAGTACAGGGCATGGTCCCATTTGCTCCTTTGCCCTGCAGTGCCTCTGACCCACGTTCCTTCAACTACTGTGGATTTCTCTTCATTCCTTACAAGCACCAAGCTCCTTCCTTCCTCAGAGCCTCTAAACTGAAGGTTTTCACTCCGCACTGATAGGAAAGCTCTCTTAAGCTCATTAGCCAAGTTTTAGTCATTATCCTCTCTTTACTTGCAAGGGGCATTAAAACATATCCACTGTATATATCAGACAGGAGTGCTTGCATATGAATTATCTGGGCTTTCATTTAAAATACAGCATTTGCCCGGCAATAACCTAACGACCTGGGTTCAATTCCCCAGTACCCACATAAAGCCAAAAGTCCAAAGTGGCACATGCATCTGGAGTTCCTTTGCAGCTTCTGGAGGCCCTGGTATGCCCATTCTCTCTGTCTCTCTTCTATCTCCCTTTGCTTGCAAATAAAGAAATAAAATAAAAATCTATTTTTTAATAAATACAGTCTGCCTCACTAAATCTCACCTGAGGCCTGATGTTCTGCAGCTGTAACTTCCCAGTGATGTCAGCGCTGTTGATGTGAGGATCACCGAGGGTGTTCCCTGAGCAGTGCTCCCTGAGTGATTGCCTGGCCAGTAACATGGGCAGCATCACAAAGCGAGGCATAAGTGTAAACTCCCTCCCTATCCCAGACCAAGGATAAAACTCTGGGAATAGGAACATGTCCTGAGTCCTCCAGATTAACTTCCTAGGTAACCCTTAGAAGCCCTTTGCACAAACACAGACCTTGAATCCTGTGCATTTGACACATGGCTACTTAACAAGTGTCTGTCAGATCTCTAAACTTGAGTGTCCTAGTCTCTGAAATATTGTTTAGAAGGATGGTGAAAGGATGACGAGAGATAGTAGTCACGAATTCTTCCTCTAGCCAAGGAGCTGTTTCTCTCTACTGTCAGGGATCTTTTCTTCCATTGGGAATCCCCAAGAGAATCATTGCTGTCCTGTTGCTTTTTCTATACTGCAAAGGTGCAAGATCCTGTTGGTGGAAAAGTGTACACGTCCTCTGTTGCGTCTGCTGCCCTGTACAATCCAAACTCATCCCCTTTTGGGTTCCATCTGCTCCCACCGTCAGTGAAGTTTGGAGTGCTCAAAGAAGGGCACACTTATGCAACCATCGTGAAGCTCAGGAATGTTGGCGTGGACTTCTGCAGGTGAGGCCAGCGCACCGAGTGTCTGCCCAGAGTGCAGTACTCTCGTGCCTGTATCACTTGACTTCTCCTGATAAGTAAATGTTTATTAAACTGTGACTCAACCTTAAATCTCATCCTCACATCATTCTTTTAAACCTTTGCTCACTATCACTAGTTCATCCATCCACCCACCCACCCACCCACCCACCCATCCATCCACCCACCCATCCATCCATCCATCCATTCACCCATCCATCCACCCACCCATCAATCCATCCATCCTTCCATCCACGCTTCACAAATCACTACTTGCAGAGCTCCGGCTACATGAAACTTCCCTCGTAAATCATTATTCATACTTGGGTGGAAGTAACTCTGGTTCTGATTGCCCAGCAGAAAACAAAGACATACAAGTGCTTCAAGAATTAATATACAAAATCTGAAACTTAATTTCTCAAAGCAATCACCAACTATAATAGTATCTATTGACATGTTTGAACTTAATATTAAAAAGTGATTTTAAAAAGTATTGTGTATATTAAGAAATTCAACACAGGGCTTCAGGATACATATAGATTGTGAACATTACTACAATGAAGCAAATAATATCTTACATAGTTTTTTGTGGCAAGAGCAGCTAAAATATACATTACCCACAATCCTCTCTAGATTTGCTCACCTCACATGTCTTCTACTTTGAAGCCTTGCATGCCAGGGATAAATTGAACCTGATCATAACATATATAATTGATGTGCTGTTGGACTTAGTTTACTAATATTTTAATAAGGATTTTTTTTTGCATCAGTGTTCATCAATGAGCTGTAATTTTCTTATGATTTTTCTTCTGGCTTAACTTCAGCTCATCTGAAGCTGAAGTGGGAATGAATGTCTTGAATGATGAGATGGGAGAAGCCCATGGGAGCAGGGCTGGGAATGACTGCAAACTGATATGTTGGGGTGTCAAGGTGACAGCAGACTTGTGACTAAGGTTAATAGGCATTCTAATTCTTCCTGGCTCAGTCTTGGTAAGTTGTGCTTTTCTAGGAGTTTACCAATTTCATGGAATTTATTCAAATTGATAGTATAGCATTGCTCATAATAGTCCTCTGTGATTTTTTATTTTTATTTATTTATTTAGTTAGTTAGTTAGTTTTTGAGGTAAGGTCTTGCTCTAGCCCAGGCCATAATAATTATGTTATCTTTAGCCGATAACAACTTCCGTACATGGAAAAAAATGTAAAGCTTTTACTTTTTCACCAAGTTTTCATGTCACAATTTACATGCATCTTTTTATATAGTATATTCTTGACTACTTATTGTAGCTTTATTTCTTAAATTGTTATTTATGTATTTATGTGTGTGTTTCCAGCACACTTGGGAGAGGGTTTCTCTGGATCTTGCTCTGTAATTGTTCATTTTTTTTCCTCACTCACTGAGGGTTTCCAGGAAGTGCCACCACCTCCATCTCATCAGAGATGAAGATTACAGAAGCCGCCATAGCTTCTGGCTTTTTACATGAAGGGTCTGAATATATATATATATATATTCAGGCTTCAGCAGGGAGCATTTGTTTGTTTTGTTTTTTTTTTTGTTTTTCCACTGAACATTTCCCCAGCCCTATCATTTTGACTTTTAAATTTCATATCAAAGTGTGCATGTTATGCCCTAATGTAAACATGTGTGATCATCATCATTAAAAACTGGAGTATTCTGATTTGACTATTTACTTTTATTGATGGCTTGTATGGTTTCCCTTTTTTTAATTAGTCATTTCCATGATTGAATTTCTGCAAAGAGAACCTCCTTGAGCATTTCTAGTAAGGCAGATCTAGTGGAAATGAATTTTTTTTGGCTTTTGCTTATTTATAAAAGTTTCTTTTCTTCATTTTTTTCTGATGAATAGAATTTCTGGGTTTAGTGTTTTGACTTACAGAATTTTTCCTTTCAGCTTTGAATTTAAGTACCTTTTTCTTTTCTTGGCCTGCAAAGTTTCTGCTAAGATATTTACTGATGCCTCATAAGAATTCATTTGTGATTTGATGCTTTTCTTTTCCTTCCTTTTACGCTTTTATGTCTTTGATATTGAAAAGTGTTTTTATCATAACCAAGGAGAAAAATAAGCATTAATCATTAGGGTAGTTTTAGCTTTGAAAATGTAACTTAGAATTAATAAAAACCCTAACTCACAGGTTAGTCTACACATGGAGCTGATAATATCACTGACATTTGATGACAGTTGTTTACTTCTAGACCAAAATCAGTGGGATCTCAGGGCTTGCAGAAATATTATACAGAGGGCTGGAGAGATGGCTCAGCGGTTAAGGCACTTGCCTCCAGTGCCTAAGGCCCAGGGTTCAATTCCCCAGGTCCCACATAAGCCAGACCCACAAGGTGGTGGCCCTGGTTCTCTCTCTCTCTCTCTCTCTCTCTCTCTCTCTCTCTCTCTCTCTCTCTCTCTCTCTCTCTCTCTCTCTCTGTATCTGTCTGCTTGAAAATGAATAAATAAAATATTTTTTAAAAAAGAAATATTATACAGAAAGAAAGTAAGCTGCCTAAAGCTCTCATAGGCTACAGTGAGCTGAGGCTAGACCTCGGCTTTCTGGTGCTTCCTCCACCATGTGGAAGAAATTTGCTTTGTTAGTACAGATGTGGATCTGTTTCTCACGGGGTTTCAGTCATTTCCACTGGATCAATATGCTGTCAATCTAAAACCACTCTCAGTTAACTTGTCCCCTATGCTATTATGAAGTGAGCATAAGCACATGTACATGGGGGAGAGGCATCCATTAAAACTGGATACATATTTTAGTTGCAGAGCTGTTGTTATTGTAGTGACAAGCCCTTAAGAATATGTATGATTCTGGACTCGGGAATGGAAGTGGGGTGGAGCAGAATGACAGAAGCATCCCATTAGAAAGATCACATTTTGTTGAGGCAAACCTCAGCATCAGGAATGTTTGCTTCCCAAGAAACAGCTGATGAGGAACTCAGGCCACTAGTTAGGACTTTATTTTTGTTTTCAGGCAGCTATCCAAAAAAAGTGGGTGGAGAGAAACAGAGTTAACCTGAAACTCTATCCATGCTCATCTTATCTCTCCAGTATGAGTTCTAGTTTTGGAGAATTCACTCGTCAGCTTGTGAAATTCCAGTGTGACAGGCAGACAGCAAGGCTGAGGGCAGAGCCTTGTGGAGGTGGGCTCTCCTTGGCATTTTAATTTACTCCAGGTCTCTAACCCTTAGGCAGAGCCCACAAACCACAGGAAGGAAAAGGGATCAGCACGCACCATGTGTGTGCCCAGAGCTTTTCAAGTTCTTCAACATTTTCTGAGCCCTTTCTGTTTCTCCTCTCTCCAAACATCCAAACCCCATACCAAGCCAGGGGGAGACTGGCTCCCATGAGCCACTGCTTTCCAAAAGAGCCTTTATTCTCTTGCTTAATGAGCTGGCTGCTGGGATTTGTGTTCACACTGGCGGCTATGCCGAAATGCACACAGAGGCCCAACACTGAGGCCCTCGGCCTGGGCCCGTTAGCTACCAGCACCAAAGGGCTGACAAACAGGCTGCTGAACACTGGTGGAGAGGTGGGAGGGAAATGGGTCCCAAATTCCTCTCCCAATTGATTGTCAAGGTCCCAACTCCTAGAAAGTAAATATTAACACCTTCCTAATTTGATAACATGCCAGGTAGTTTATTGCACGTGTTTTTTTTTTTTTTCCATTATAGTACAAACTTATTTCCATCTTTCTTTCTGGTAGGTTTAGAGTGAAGCAGCCCCCACCCAGCACTGGACTGAAAGTGACATACAAACCTGGGCCTGTAAGTTCTATGTGTACACATGCTCACACACAGGAATGTGGATATTTTCCACTAAAATGGGTTTTGAAATCAGTCTGCCACTCAGTTTAAACTATATATGTCTTTTCTGTGTATATAAGTAAATATTGTCAGCATTGGCACAATATATGGCTCCTTGTCCATCAATTCATGTAAGGAGCCTGAGGAAGGGGCTGTGTATAAAGATCAACTTTTATTACAGAAACATTTCTGAAGCTCACCTCATTTGTTCCAGGAATAAACTCGTGTACAATTGTGTGAAATTGATCTTTTGAAAATATTAAATTCTTGTAAAAAGTAAAAAAAAAGAGCCAAAATATTATGATCTCATTCTTTTTATTTTATATGAATCTGGCTTGCTATCTTGAATTTGCCAGAGAATATTATTTAAAGCAATTCTAAGAATCAATAGTATATAGTATATGATTAAACTCATCAGCTGTTTTATGTCTCCAAAGGCTTCTGAAAATATAAATTTAATGATGTCAACCTATGAAATGTGAAATCTCATACACACATGAAAAATGAATGTTTTTTTAAAATATCTAAAAGAGAGGTTTTGGATATTCTCGACATAGAGGATAAATGTTTATAGTAATGGATATTCTAATCACCCCAGCTTGAGCATTACTTATTTTATACACATATCAAGCTATCATATTTCACCCAGTAACTATGTACATTTTTCTGTTTAAAGATAAAAATTAAAGAGAATGAAAAATAACAATTAAATGTTAATTTATTCAGAGGATACCAAAGCCTCCCTATCTAAGCTAATCTAGATGGATCTAAAACCCCCAACAGAAATAGGTGCTGAGATTAAATCTACTCACTCATGAGGGCCTCTGAAATAATATATCACTGTACTATGTCAAGATTTCAGAATAGCTACAATATAAGACCCCCTGCCCTCCCAAAAATCAAAGTAAGTCCTTCTTCCACTGTTTTGGGAGGTTAATAAATCTCATTTTTATCTCAAGTAGGAAGTATGCCAAAAGCCAAAATGACTGTTGGATCAACCTGTATAAGCACTAAAAACTCGGTATGGATTCTTTGAAGCTCACCCTGCACTGATTTTCCACCCGTTTTTGATAGGAGGACTGAGATCTGACAAAAATTATAATCTACAGTCTTCTATGTAAATGTAACTGATGTTCAGCTTGGTGAGTCGCCAGCTCTAGTTGAGTATGTGCTATGGCACTGGGCCAGCTGTCCCCAGCCCTGCTTGATTGCTGGGCTTGGAGGACTAAGGCTGTGGTTCTCAGAAACAGCTGCTGGATCAGCTCCAGTGTGCGGACATGCACATTGTTGGATCCCCTCCAGGATGCATCCTATACATTGCTGGAAAATGGAAACATTTTTTTCAATTCTATTATTTATAAAACTATATTGAACGTTTTCATTTGTATCTAATTGTTTTCCATGTGTTAGTTTCTGATTTTTTTTTTTCTAGATAACTGTTCCCAAGTCTGCTTTTCCACCCACCTCCTGGAGAGGCAGCATATAAGCATAAACAGTTCTTTCTTTTCTGGCTAATATTCTTTTCAAGGAACAAGGCAAGCAGCCCAGGCCTTGATGTATTTCTTCTGCATTATATATTAGGTTTCTTCGTTGTTGGTACAGACCTGTTCCACACCTCCACACTGAAGTAGTGGCCATTTACACTACTGCTGTCTCCCTCTACTGGATTTCTCAATTTACATGTCCTGTTCTTAGACCCTAAGAACCCAGGGGCCAGCAGCGATGCTTTATCAAAGTTCATATTTATCTGACATGAAATTCTTCTTGTTCTTCAAGGATGGCAGTAGAGAATTCACTGTTGTCACTCAAGAAATAGCACAACCATGAGTACTACTATGTGGCCTCACTTCTAATACCTGGAGCCCTTGGAGGGAGCATCCTGGTCGGGGAGCACATGGTAGAGCAAAGCCCAGGTCCCAGTAACCTCACCAAGGGCACACTCATAATGGTCTTTTTTCCTTCTACTAGGTCCTACCTCGTTAAGGACACACTAGTTCCAACAGTACCAGCAACCAGACTTTCAGCACATGATCCTTGAGGGATCTTTACATAGTTAAACCATGACACTCTGAAATTTTATCATAGATCCCCTGTATCTATGTAATTCTATGAAAGTAATCTTTGTAATGACTCTGCTAAAGACATATAATACTTACCATGCATTAGTGCCAAATTTAATGATGAGGAAACAAGGGTGAAGTTTTAGTTAATTTGTCCAAGTTAGTCTTAAACCCAGTATTTGAACTCATAAATAATATCTGATGTCTTCTAGGTGGCAGCTGGTTTGCACGCAGATCTGAAGGTGGAGCTTCTCGCCATGGCTGTTGGAGAGGATGGTGCCAAGGGATCGGCACACGTCTCTCACAACATTGAGATCATGACAGAGCATGATATTCTCTTCTTACCTGTGGAAGCCAATATCCTTTGGCGTTCAATTTGAGTATTCATATCTGGTGCAGAAATTGTCCTGAATGAGGAAACCATGGAAAAGAAAACGCACTTCCATTTCTTCCCAAATCTACTTCAACAGGCCAAGTGTAAAGACAAGAACTAGAGTGGAAACAGACCTGAATGAAGGGCATGAATGAATGAAGGGCATGAACGAGTGAATGCTTTGGGGGTGGGAAGAAACTGCAAAATCCAAAGGAACCTCTGCAGGAAGGATGTGAGGAAATGATATCAAGTCTAAGGATTTGGAGTCAGAAAGTCACTGATACAGATCTTAGTTCAGAAGTTAGAGCTGGCGATAGAATGATTATAAGTATCCTCACACAGGACAGACCACTGAGAGTGTAGGAGAGGAGAAACTTGGAGTCTGTTTAGAAAGCAGGAAGTGGATGGGCCATTGGAGACAGAATAAACCATTTGAAGGGAAAAAAAATTCTCAGAAACCATAGAATTTTAAGGAAAAGATAGACAGTTGAGAGGCTATAAAAGTCTAACTTGGACTTAAACTTAGTTGATATAGTCTTAATTGCAAAGGTGTTTTTGTTAAACAGAAATATCTGCTGTGCATAATTTTAAAACTTATCAAAGGAAAGAAAAAGACAGCATCTTAATGGCACAACAAAGAAAAGGAGGACCCAAGAATGTCTATTGCAGAGGAAAGAACCATTCAAAACATGAGGGAGAAGCAAGTGAAAGGGAAGTACTCAACAGAGGGCAGAATAACCAAGAATGAGGTCAAGGATGAGCGTGGGAAGGGGAGGTAAAAAGGGCAGAGGACTCATATACTGAGATGAGGAAAAAAGCTTGAGCAACTCTGTCACAGGAGCTTGATTTCAATTATTCTTTCAAAGATAGTGTCTCTAATATGCAGCTCATTGTCCTACACAGGGGATACGATGAACATAAATCTCTGCTTGCTCTTACATTACAATAGCAGGACAATAAGTACAATGGGAAAAAGCATAGGGGAAGGGGATTAGGGAGTGTTAAGGGAGGTTACAATTTAAAATCAGGAGGCTTTTTTCTTTCTTTTGGGGAGTCTGGTCATACAGCCCAGGTTGGCCTCTATCTTGCTCGATCTCAAGGACTCCAGTGGGTGTCTGTTGCTTTATATCTTGGATGGCAAGATCCTTCCAATGTGATAAAAGGTAACTAAGCAGAGTTTTTCTTCTGGGAATTGACTAAATTAAGCCTTCTTATTCTCTGCACATAGGTTATATCCTGACCCTCAGTAGTCACAGCAATGAAACCATTCTACAGCTGTGCTAATGAGCTCTTCCCTTGCTTCTGGAGACCACTTATCAGACACGGATAATGCAGGAAATGGCTAGAGATCTTTCGTCTCTCTCCAACATCAGCAATGACAGTTGAAAGCCATGTCAAAATGGCACAAATCTGGCACACTGATGTGATCTAGGGCTGGGTTCTGGCAATGCTCTTATAGGAAGGTCAGGCCCAGCTAGGACTGAAGGGCACAGTAAGGGAGAACAGAGAATGTTCTACTCCTCAGTCCGTGCAGAAGTGTACCTAATAATAAGTGAACTAATGCTGTGGAGATGATTCTGACTCTAAAATGCTATTTGGGTTTGTATCTGTGATTTAGTCATCAAAATCCTTAACTAGTATTTTACCAGTTTTAACGAGCAGCAACTATGATAATCGTCCAAAAGATTTTCCCCAGGGAAAGGAAAACCCCATGGTCCAAAGGACTTCCACAGTTTCTTCCTCGGCACTTGGAGTCTTCATGTCTCGTGAAGTTCCTCCACATTAGATTCTGTAAGTAATGAATGGGATTCTGATTTTTGTCTTCATAGTGAACCTCCTCTCCAGACAGCAGCAACACAACCAGCCAGGTGCTGCTTTTAGACTTGAGAAGTTACAGTTCTGCCAGTGTTTTCAAACTTTTTGGACACTCCTTCTAGAGTCCTACAAACTTCTAAAGGCCTAGAGCTGTTTGTGTGGGAGTTCTACATACATATTCAAACTAGGAAAATTCAAATTCTACTTAACAAATAGTGACCCCAGTATATTAACATAAATAAATGAAACATCACTATTTTCAAAACCAAAATTTTAAAGGAGCAGCATTGCTTTACATTTTTACAAATCTGTTTCGTGTGTGGCTAAACAGAGCTGGAGTCTCACAAACTGCCATCATCAGTCTGTTACCAGGCCACACATCACAGCCTCTGGAAACTACTATGCCTAGTGAGTGATATCTTTTAGCCATTTCCTAGGGCTTCAAGTTGGCTTGAGATAATGTCTCAGAGCTCAGAGTTGCAAAATCAAGAAGCCAGGCACAGGACTGCTTCCTCCTGAAGGCTCAGGGGACTTTGCTCTTTCCTCCCCAGCTTTTGGTGTTGGAAGAAACTCTTGACTTCAGCTGCATCACTTCATTTTTCGTCAGGTCTTCACACAGCCTGCTTCCTTGTGATTTGTCTCTGCTTGTAAAGATTTACTCATTGGATTTAGGGGCTACCCTAATCCTAAAGTATTCCATCTTTACAGACTATTTACAAACAAGGTCTTTTATAGGCCACATTACATATACATACATACATATATATATACATACATATATATATACACATACATATATATATGTGTGTGTGTGTAATTTTCCCCCATATTGTCAATGATAAGATACAATGTATGAGCAAGCCTTGTGATGGTACCCCCTATTTCCCTCCTCCCTGTCTCAGACCTGCTGGAGGCTCTCCTCAGTGTGAGCTTGCTGAACCAGTCCATGGGATAGGGGATTATAGATTGTACAAGAGGTAGCCAGTTTTTTTTTTTTTTTCCTTCTTTGTGTGTTGCTGAGGGGGGCGATGGCTCTGGGTGTTCTCCCCCACCATAGTTCTTACAATCTTTCTGCCTCTTCCGCTCAGATCCCTGAGTCATGGTGGGTGAGTTTTAGGTCTGCTTTACTGTTGAGGTCTTAAGAGTCTGGATTTCTGCTTTGGACTATGTTGGGCATCCTTAGCGTCTGTCTCCATTATCCTTATAATGGTCCCTTCAAGCTTCATATTCAAAATAACTTCCTTATTCCAGTGTTCCCAAAAGTCTTGACCCATTTCCACATTAATTCTAAATCTAAAACCTCCTAAATATTATTGGCTCCAAAAGCATCAAACCTCATAATCTATATCAAGCATGGGTGAGACTCTAGTATGACCCACCTGGGCCTCCTATGTGTGGACCAGTGGAATTAGAAAAGAAGTTGTCAGCTTCTAGAATATACCGTTGAGATAAGGAAGGCATAGGCACTCATGTTCCAAGAGAGAAAATGGCTGGGAAAATATACCATTGAAGTCAGCAACCCAGCAAGGAAAATGCCATTAGGTTTCAAGGAGAGAAAACAGTATGTGCCTCCCTTTGCCTTCTGTGTCCAAGGAGCCTAACCAACTACAGTCTCTACCACTTCAGCCCACCTCTGGGTAGCCTGCTTCCTGCTTCTAGAATTCCACCGTACTCCCTACCTCGCTTCTGCCCAGCTGTGGTTTGGGACACAACCTCTAAACCACAGAACCTGTAACTGAACCCATGAGTGTCAGCACTACAAATAGCAACTCAGAAGAAATGGACAAACTCAGAGAGATAAGAGGACAGAGAAAATCAGAACAGATCTGGCACAAAAAGTCTAACTTAGTAATTCAGAAGCTTCCCACAAAGAAAAGTCCAGCCTAGAGTCACTCACTGACTCACTCTTTTGCTAGAACATTCCCACCTCCCCAAATTCCTACCATGCAGATATCTTTATATCTACACACACAATAACACTTCACAAATGTATTATTTTCAGGGCTGGAGAGATGGCTCTGCCGTTAAGGTGGTTGCCTTAAAAGCCTAATGACCCAGGTTTGATTCCCCAATCCACAGGTAAAGCCAGATGCACAAAATGGTGCATGTATCGTGCTAGAGGCTCTGGTGCACCTATTCTGTCCATCTCTTATCTCTGTTTCTACGGGATGATTTGGGTGGGAACAGAATGATTGACTTAATTTTTTAATGTATTATTTTCAATAATACATTCACTCACAAAGCATCTTAAGTGTTAATTATAAAGAACTTTATTCCAAAAAGTACAAATAATAATTAATATCTTCCTATATACAAATATAACAACCTACAAGAGGTTTAAGGATATTTTATACTCCCCTTTAACTCCAGAAGTCCACGGTGCTATATTTAGGGGCAGAAAAGTTACACACCTGATTTTTCTCAAAAGTAGGTAAAACCCAATATAAAAATCTGCCATAAAATATGACAAACTTTTTGAAATGTTAACTTCAACTTGAGTGTGCCAAATACCTAATTTAAAAAAAAAAAAAAAAAACATTTTTGAGGGCTCCTTGCTAGAATTAGTGTCCAGCCCTTGAGAGCACAAGAAGATTTTTAAACTATGCTCTCCAGACCACCCCGCCCTTCTGGAATGCCCTTAACAGCAAGATCTAGCGCAGCACGGTCTTTCATTTGGGATTTACAAGGCGACACCAGCTCCTCCACAGCTCAGTTTACAAGACTGTCTTAGGAGAAGCAGAGAGAGAAGGCACAGCATTTCTTCTAAGTGAATGTTAAGATCATCTTCTTCTTGTTTCTCCTCTTCCTCCTCTTCTCTTCCAAGTGGCTAGTAGCATCAGCAAAGAACATAACTTCACTTTTTGCCTCACATTCCCTCTTGAGATAATCGAGACCTGCCAGGTTGAAGCCAATAACATCCTAGGAGAGGAAAACAAAAAAGCATGAGCACTATTTGCTCTACATAGCAGCACCTGAGTCAAGACCTTCCCCTGCCAGAGACTTTTCTTTCAATTGATCCCTCCTAGCATCAACAGGTTATCTAAGTGCACACTTGTGTCTGGTATTGAAAGTACAAGGCATAGCACATGCTACTTTTGGTCACATACACATGAGGTGTGTGCCTCACTGCTTCTATCCAGACAAAGACACTCACCTGGACTTGTCGGACTTTTGAAGTGGTTGTTTCCTTTAATTTTTCTATTACTGACACAAGCATCTGGTTGCTAGTGATCTGGCCAAAGTGAATCCTAATAGAAAAAGCAGACATGTTACAAAGAAAAATTCTATCCCTATTTGTCCCTTCAGAGAAGGTAAACACTATCAATGAACAATTCATGTTTATCCCACACCCAACCAACCAATAACAAAACAATGAAATAAACCCTCAAAAATACCACCTACACATGGAATATCAACAACAATAAATACTAGATTTAATTGTCATTATCACGGGAGCACAGAAATGCTATTAGCAAAATACAAACAAAAACACCAACCTCCCCACCAAGTTTCTTTCCCTACCATTCAGTAATATGCTACTAAGCAACAAGCACTCAGGATTGAGGAAGAGTAGTTTAAAATAGAAGGAAATGGGAAAAGGGAGTCAAGAAATCAAAAATCTTAGGAAAGATTTTTCTAGTAATGATTAATGTCTACTTCTGTTCAAACTGAACCTTCCCAATGCTCTGAACTCTTAATTTGCTGTTGTGGGATATAAATCTATCCATCCTGTCATGGGCATCTGAAAAGGACACAGTTCAACCAAGTGTAAAGAAGTGAGCATTGATAATTATGACTATTGGATTGCTTTAAGCTATTGTTAAAGAAACTTTCATGCAAAAAAAAAAAATTGTTACTATGCTAAACAAAGTAACACACTCAACTCATTTCCAAAGCCGATTTTTGCCCCCAGCAACCTACCACATGACCAGAGATCTTGACAATATTTTATGAAAAGCTCAGAGACAGAATAGAACCTGTTAACATTTCTAACAGAGCTAAAAAAAAAGCAAACTCTGACCCAAAGCACTAAAATACTTGATGACCAGTGACATCACCTGTCAGGCAATGACCCTCTGAGAGACTAGAAGTGTTCATTGTTTCTTAGAGAACTGCTCACTGATCCTGATTTAGCAGCACACAAGTCATAGCACTAAGAGATTAGTAATATCGTTGAATATGAACCCCATGTTTTCAACGGACCCCCAAATTATAAATAAGGTAGATGTCACTGTTCTTGTTATTGTCCTGACAGAGCATGAGGAAAGGAGGTTAGCAACTATGAAATCAGCCCCAAGAGCCACAAGTCTGCAGACAGCCTGGTTTACAGAGCAAGACCCAGACCAGCTAGAGCAATACAGCAAGACCCTGTCTCAAAACAAAACCCATGTTCAGTTTGTCTCTGTGCCTGTGCTCTGCTGTAACAAAGCTCTTTAAAAGTGAAGGTTTAGGAATGGAATGTGAGAATACTAGATCTCAAGTTTTTATAAATGCATTCTTCTCAACTGCATATGAACAAAGATTCCTCACACTGTACATTCTTTATGGTCCTACATTTCCATTGGTACCTAAAGAGACCTAGAGCTCAGAAGAACACCTGCTTGTGAATGTGCATGAGGGTTCGAGACTGCCCAAGTTGGATTCCTTAGCACACAAATAAGCTGCTGGTTATAGCCATGCACATCTGTAACTTAGCCTGTGGAGGCAGAAACCAGAGCATCACAGGGGCTTGCTGGAGAAAATGGCAGCCCTGAGCTAAGTAAGTGATTCTGTCCCAAGGAAATGAGAGGATGAAAACAAAAGAAGAGAGCACTTGAAATTCTCCTCTGGCCTCAAATGCGTGCATGTATCTGTGCATACACTGCACATACATCACATACCATTATTACTATATATATATATATATATATATATATATATATATATACATACACACACACATACTCTACACACATGTAGACACCAAAAACCAAAAAAACAATTACTCTCTAGCATATTATAAGAACAAAACAAAACTGACAGGCTTAAGCTGAACAGTTTAAAAGTTGGTAAAGTGCTTGCCTTGCAAACCTGAGAAAGTGAGTTCAATCCCCAGAATTCACATTAAAACCATGTCTCAAAGAATAAGATAGACAGCCCCTGAACTAAGACACCTGAAGCTGTCCTCTGGCTTCCATATGCCAGCACACACATGCAAAGAAAAATGGAGCTGATTGGAAACTGACATTTTCTTTGAGGTTCCCTGAAGGTCTGTCACTACAGCAGTCCTGAACTTTGTCTTACCATCCATCACACATGACTCATAGCATTAGGCCACCACAATTCTCATTTTGAAGGCAAGAATGATTGGCCAAATTATAAGAAATTAACAAAATTAGAAATGAAAAGAGGTCACAAAAGATGCCAATGGGAAGAATTACCAGGACTTATTTTCCCAACCTCTATTCCACAAAATTGGATAACATGAACAAATGGATGAATTCCTATACACATAACACAGACCAAAACTAAATCCAGAGCAGATAAGTCTCCTAACAAACCTATTATATCCATCGAGATTGAAAAAGTAAAGGAAAAGTCCAGGACCTGATGGATTCTCAGCCGAATTCTACCAAACCTGCATCACCCTAATACAAAAATATAGATACAACAAAATGAAATTTGAAGGAAAGTGGATGGAGTTGGAACAGATCATACTCAGTGAACTCACCCAAGAACAGAAAAACAAATGCCACATGTTCTCTCTCATCTGCATTTCCTAACCAGGAACAGCTTGAATTGCAAGCAAAACTGACAAGAAACTCCAAAGACAGACAATAGGGATTGTCATGGTTTGATCCAGGTGTCCCCCACAAACAAATGAATGTGTTCTGAATGATCAATCCCCAGCTGATGGCAGTTTGGGTTTTACAACCTTGCTGGAGCTGTGTTTTTGGGGGTGGGCTTATGGGGGTTATAAGCCAGCTTCCCCTTGCCAGTGTTTGGCACACCTTCCTGCCGCTGTTTGCAGTGCTGTGGCGGAGGTAATGTCCACCCCTCTGCTCATGCCATCATTTTTCCTATCATGATGGAGATTCCCCTGAAATTCATAAAACGAAAAAAA